>OX463840.1:20875331-20927831 GCA_949825065.1 Odontocerum albicorne
AAATTTAGATCTGGTTGTTGAGATAATTATTATGTGGATGGAATTTTGAATGCACGGAGTTTAAGTATGTGTAAGGATCTGAATGCAAGGTGTGAATGTTTCAGCTGAGTGTTCAATATTTAGGACAAATATGCTAAATTTGTGAATAACGAATGAGACCACTTCTTCACAAGCCTTGCTTAGTGAAGTTGTTTTCTATATTTACAAAATGTGAATGTTTTCGCATTATTATGCATTCATACTCTATGGTTCACCTTTCCATTAAAACTATTGTGGATTTAAGTTGTAAATTTTCTATTATGGATTATAAATTAATAAAAAAAAAGAGTTTTGATAGTTCAAGAATTGAATAGAAAATTCAAGTTTTCAACATTTAATAATCTAAGTCACTATTGCTTTCAGTTTTCAAGATGCATAAAAAATATGAAATTTTTACACAAGAACTTGGGACAAAAAGTACATTGGGGGAGATTTGCTGTGTTTATCTATGGTGATTTTGTAAATAGTAAACATTGTTAAAACAACATACTTAAAGAAGTAATTTTATAGACTTCAATTTTACTCACAAACATAGCAAAGTTTTTTAACATCAGAAACTTTTGTATGTAGCGATTCTCTATGCTTTTAAGAATTCGAATATTTAAATGAAATACACTTGCTGATAAAATATTACCAAGAATACCAATTTCAGAACTGTAAAGATGATGCATGCAGTAAAAAAAACTTTATGAACTTTTAGAATTTTTTTCTCATTTCTATAAAATAAAATATCAGGACAGAAGCCGTTTTTTAAATTATTTTCAAGGTAAGTACATATTTATGAATATATTTTTTGTGTCAAATTAATGTGTATCTCTAAAAACCATTAATTCAAAATGTTTTAGGATCAATTCAAATGTACCTATGTGAAAAGATCTGACAGATTACTGTATTGAGTTGGTTTGAGTCTTAGCTTACTCACTTTTTCAAATATTTTATTTTTGTTGTAACTGACACGGGAAGAAAAGTATATTTCAGTGACATATTCACACATTATGTTACAAAATGATAAAACACACAACTTAGAATAATACTGACTGAATAATTTCATATTAATATGCACTATAACCCTTCATTACACCTTAGCACACAAATTCCAATCATTGCTCTTAATACCATCTACATTGCATGTGTGAAATATTTATTCCATATAAATATGCATAATTTATCAATCAAATTTGAAGAATAATAGTCTCCAGTGGTCCTTATTAAATATTCAAGGTAGGAAAGAAAGCTATTTCAAATATGAATAAAATTATTATTTTTTATTTTAGGCAAGAAATTAAAAAAAAATTGTAAAATGCTATCAAGACACAATCATTATATTAAATATTAGAAAAACCATTAGCGGAACATTGGTTACTAAGCCTTCTTGCACTATAAATCAATGTAGTTTTCAAGAATAATCACAGATGTCAGTGATATAGCTTATTTTAATTAGCAATTTGAATAATTGTTGTGGTTATATTATTATTGATACCTAAACAGTATACACTGAATTTTTAATTATATAGTGTACTTGAAGTATAGTGGTTAGAAAAACACAGTATTGTGATAGGAGTGAGTTGTCTAAATAATGCTTCTATTATGTAAGCAAAATAATTATATTGCAAAAAGAGTTTTAACCATACCAAATCAATACTATATAGCTTAGTTTAACATCAATATCATTTTTTAGAATAGAAAAAAATTGTTATACTGGAAAGTTCCTGCATTTTTTTTGTGCATACGTCTGCCAGTTGTGACCTGACCTTCGAGTTGAAAGGGCATACTTTATGTTGTGGATTGCCTGTGTGGGCTCTAGTGGCTCATCATTTTGTGTTTTTCCTCATTTGACCCTTACATTTAAAATGATGGAAGAGTAGCCATTTAAACATTTTTGACGCTGCTTGATGCTGAATGAATTTCATAAAAGCAATTCTGCTATTGTTGGCAGAAAAAACATTTGTGATGTTTATAATAAACTGGGTGTGACATGTCAACGATGGGTTAAAAAATTTCGGCCAGGATTTTTGAGTTTTATTAAGGGGCCCTGTACTAGTTGACCTGTAAAACTAGATCATGTAGTATTACTAGCATAAATTGAATCAAATATAAAATTAACGATTCATTAGTCTAATAAACTACAGTGTTATTGGTCAACATTGCAAAACATGTGAAAAAAAAAAATTATAAAGTCTGGAGAGAGTAAATTTGGTTACAACATGGTACTGCATGATCTTACCAAAAAAAATAAAGTGGTTCAGGTAAGAATGTGTACATCGTTCTAGATAAAACTTTCTGCTGACCCTTGTTTAGAATGTATTGATGGTGACGAAAAATGGATCCTCTATAAAAACAGTAAACGTAGCAAACAATGGTTGTCGCCAGATCACATTGTTGAGCTAATCCCTAAGACTGGCTTGACTATGCAAAAATGATTACTCTATTTTTAGTGGGATTACAATGGAATAGTTTACTATGAGATATTTAAACCTGGTGAAACTATTACCTAAGAGCTGTATTGTGAATAACTGGATCGTTTGAATCAGGCTTTAATAAGAAATGGTCAGAAATTATAAATAGAGGCAGAGTTCTTGATAATGCACAGCCTCACACAGCTAAGAAAAAAATTCGAGCTTGGTTGGGAAGTCCATACCTCACTCTCATACTAACCAGATATTGCGCCATATGACCATCACCTATTTCGGTCTTTCGAACATTTGTTGAGAAATAAAATTCTTCGAGATGTGAACCATGTTGAAATAAAACTTGATAACTCTTTTCTTCAAAACAAAATTATTTTTATAAAAGAGGAATTTTTAGTTTGCCTGAAAAATTTCAGAATGTCATAAATAATTTTTCTTCTCTTATTTGATTTTAATATCATTATTAAAAAATGCACGAACTTTCCGGTACGCTTAATATATCTGAATAGTATTGGATAAGTAAACTGAAAGCATGTGTGTGTATTGTTAGTTGCATTAGTCGAGTATTGAATCTAGCCACATCTCATGTGTAATTTTCCAAAGTATGGTTTTTACCACTATTAGATTTAGTTATGAAGAGCATAATCGTTATGCATTTAAGTCACCACAATTTTTATTCCAAGTGGGTAACATTAAAACTTTTACTTTTCTGATATGTCACATTTTTTAGTGTTCTTGCAATAGTAATTATTATATAAGGTTTTAATATTTTTATGAATATTTGAAATAGCTCATTATAAAAAGTACTACTTACCACTCATGTCTGATTTCTTGGGAGTTTTATTCCATTGATGCCTCACTTTTCGGGACCAACTTGCTGGACTGCGTTTCACTCGAGCCTTTTCACGAATTCTGTAATTAATTTCTCAACATGAATATCTCACTAGTACAAAAATATTATAAATTTTATTTAAAAACCAGTGGAATAACATTTTTGCATTTGTGGTAAAGTTGAATAAATGTTAAACTGGACATACATACTCGTACATTATATCAAATCAAAAGGTGTTTGGATTTTCTGGTTTTAGCATATTGACCGCAGAATAACTTCTTTTAAAATGATTGCGGTATTATTTTTTTTGCCCATATTTAAGATTCTTAAAACAAGCAAGTATAGTAGAAAATAGTAGAAATATGAGAGCATTGTCCTATAACCTTACAAACCCTATCAGTACTATAGACTACTCGAGCTCATTT
The DNA here is from genome assembly GCA_949825065.1 of Odontocerum albicorne. Classification (NCBI taxonomy): domain Eukaryota; kingdom Metazoa; phylum Arthropoda; class Insecta; order Trichoptera; family Odontoceridae; genus Odontocerum; species Odontocerum albicorne. The sequence goes on from OX463840.1 coordinate 20,879,036, forward strand.
GTTTTTTATCTATCCAAAATAATTTGGAATAAAACAGTGACGAGTGTTTTGAGCACTCAGCAAAAGTTTCTATAAAAGTTTGTTGTTAAATGCAGGAAATATGTCAAATTTGCTAATTGGATAGGGGTGAAGGGGTTTGCTAAAGACACAACTTCACAATTCATTGAAATATATTATTAGCACTTTGTCTAAAATCTAGACATGTTATTGAATTCAATAATATACAAGCAATATAACTTATAAGATTACACACCAAAAAGTGGAGATTTTATTTAAATATGAAATAACTTTAATATTTTGTCACATATATACAGAAAGGCAAGAACAGGAAATGTGCATCAAAATACACGCAGTTTTAATAACTTTCATTATTCTGCAATTGAATAATTCAAGATTTCATAAAAGTGGTATAAATAATTGCTATTTTATTAACAATTTATTTATATGCTAGTATTTCATTTTTTTCTTTAATCAAAGAGTGCTGACAATTTTGTTTCAATGTAAAATCAATTATGTCAAACTCATTAGTAAATCTTAACATTTCAGAAATGATGTAAAAAAAATAATATTTTTCTGTAGTTTTTTGTTCAATAAGTTATTTTGTAAAAAATATTTATAAATATTCCCACATTGTAAAATCATCATGGATCAAATACAGTAATATATATTGACCAAGCATGGTGATACTTTAATAACCTCTTGGTATCCTATGTACACCCAGTATCAGTAAGAAATGGATGGCATGATTGTAGAAAAACTTCATATACTGAAGGAGAATTATATTATATTTACTTTGACACCATTATGCATTTTTAATAAGTTATTGAATGCGAGTAATAACATAAGTAGTTCAGTATCAAATGAAATTGACTTACATTATTATAGTGGGGTCAGTAGATTCATCCTGGTCGGATATATCGACCCAATCATCGCTACGGTCACTGGAGCTGACTTCACTAGACGCCTGTCCATAAACTAATGTTTCAGATCTTTCGTAACTTATTATCGATCGCTGTCCATATATACTGTTGGTCTTATTCTCACTTGATATTGTTGAAATTGAACATGATTGACTAAAGTTAGAGATAGCATCGTAAGGAATCCCATTTCTTGACAAAAGATGTGGATGAAATTTATTATTGACTTTCTGCCTCATTCTTATGACACTATGCGGGCTGCCAGGGATACTTTCATAACAATTGGAAACTGATATAGTGTCAGGTTGCTTTATTGTATCATAGATGTTCTCATCACAGTTGCAATCATCATAATTTATACCATTTTCACCGTAATTCATGTCATTGCAACCAAATTTAGGAATTCGGTGGTACAAAGTTGGTGATTTGGGAGGTATACTCTCATAAATTGATGAGAGTTTATCATAACCTACTGATGATGTAGGACTACTCTTTTTCAATATTTGATATGAATCTTTTACAGTTTCTATATTCTCAACTGGGATTGGGCAAGTTGATTTATTAACAGATGTAACACTTTCTTTAGGAGATTTGCAGTATTCATAACCACCATCACTACCACTGTCAGAGCATTTTTCTTCTTTGATCTTGCATGGACAATATTCATAACTATGAATACTTAGGGTTTCATCTTCATTGTGAGATCTGGACTCAAATAAGCATTGGTAATGGTTATCACCTTTATCAAGTGGGACTTCAGGCAAGGGACAGTTAGTTTTTGAATGTGGTTTGTTAATATCTTGAATATCATGTAAATTCAGTTGTATATCATTCCTGTAAGGTTCTAATGGTTCATAGCCTTCATCTTCATCCATTTGAGATATTTCTTTTTCTAAATTATAATTACTTACGGTCAACGAATTGATTGCTTCAAAAACATCAGCAAAATTTTCAGTACTTTGTTTTACATTTAAATTGATCGCTTCATTAAAATTTTCTTGGAAAATACATTTTTCTTTTTTTAAATCCTCAGCTATTTCCCGTTTTTTACTATCTAATAGATCATCAGCTTTCTTAATAAATGTGTCAAATGAAGGACAAATTATATCTTCTGAAGATATTCTTTTATCTTTATTATCACACTCAGGAGGACTTCCTGGAGATCCTACAAAATCATAAATATTTTCAGAATCGTGTTGCACATCTATATCTTTGATTTCATATTCTTTGTATGGTAGAATGTCAATTTTAGAATTGCTTCGCCAAAGAAAAGATTCATTCGGTTTTATTCTAGCACTTACTTCCTGATACAGTTTCTCATCATCTGTCAAACATTTGATTTCATAATCAGAAGTTTCTTCATTTGATTTATTTTCATCAATGATCAATTGATTTGATACATTTGGTTCTTTATTATAATTACTATCAGTTTCTGGAATGGAATCAACAAAACATACTTCTGAACTTTTATGAGGAAGTTGTAATTTATTTTGGTGTAAGAAGCTTTGACGAAATTTCATCTTATCATAGAAAAATTCTTTTTTAGCTATCTTTTTTATATCACATTCTGGAATGTCCGCTATGCTTGAAGAGTTTTTATCGTCACACCTATTTTGTACTTCATTGATTAAATTATTTTCAATAGTTTTATTTTCAGAAGGTTCAGGCTTGGACAACTTAATTTTAGCTATTCCATCACGAACAACTATGTTTTTTGTTTTCAATAAATGCACTTTTTTTTCAGGAACTTTTGGTTTCGAAATTGGTACGCTAGTTTCTACATTAATTAAAATTCTATGCTCATTGTTTCTTATATTTGTACTATCTCCAGTTTGGATGTTACAAGAAGAAATGTGATCTGTATTTTTATTTGTCACCAATGGTTTACTAAGTTCGAATTTTTGTATAGTCGCTCGTACGTCAACCGAATGTCTCGTGGGTGAAGATTTAAAACTTGGTTTTCTTTTGACATTATTTTTAAGTCTCCTTGTTTCATAAATATCCATTACATCAATATTTTTAATCTCTTTTTTGTCAGTACTTGTAACACTAGTTATTTTTTCTCGGTTAGTGAAATCAATCTTTTTATAAATGTCTTTCTTCTTTGTAACATTTTTTTTTCTCGGTGTTACGTCTGATCTAACTCGGCTTAGTTTCTGATGAATATTTGGTGAATCGGATATACATAATTTGTCAAGAGAAGAATTGCTAGGTGATTTACTTTTGAGACTTGTTCTTCTTTTGACTTTATTATTAGTTATGATTTTTACATTGATCCCAGATGTAAGAGTCGATGTAGGAGTAGAGTTATTACTACTTATGGTATTCTGAATCTTGTCGATTACCTTGGCAAACCTCGGTTCCTTAAGTAAACTGTCATTATCTTTAATCAAATCATTAAACTTTTGAGTAAGAGCTGCAACTTTGCTGCTTTTCAAAGTTGTCACTGTTTTACCGTTATTTGAATTTTTTCGATGAACTGATGTCGGATGCCGTATTTTGAAACTTATTTTGCGAGATGGATTATTTTCCTTTTTCTTTATGGGTGAAAGTTCATTTGGACTGTAGATTTCATTTTGTTTTAATTTGCATTTGAAATCTTCATTTCTATTAGTTTGACTGCCTCCACCAGTTACTCGAGAATCAGCACATTCCATAATGTCAGGGAGCTTATGGTTCTCTCCATTATTATTCTGAACACTATTTTTGACATTTGTCACTTTGTTTAATACATTTTTGCTAATATCAATATTTAGTCTATTTTGCTTTATATCCGATTGAATATTTTCTGCATAAAAAAATGATTTTTGATAATCATTTAGTGATCTATCTGTCTTCTGATCATATTCCAACGGTTTCTGGATGTCTTTTAATTTGTCTTTTTTTAAGGAAACATAATTTTTAAACTCGTATTGATTTACTTTCCTTAATTGGGGTATTTTCTTTGTTTCAAGTTCTGGTTGTTCTTTAGAAACAAGATTAGATATTTGTTCTTTTTTATATGTTCCTATGTCAATGATTTTACTTAATATTCTATCATTTCCACATGGCTGAGATGGTTTCACAAATGACTTGATGTGACGATTCAAATTCTTTTCGAGAGGCTTCTCACTGCTGTCGTTTCTCATGGTGTTTTATCCCTTTCTTGCTTCATTTGAGAATCTAAAATAAAAATGAAAAATCTGATTAGATAAATTTGCTATAAAAAATAACAATCTTAAGTACTTACTGATGTGTTGATTGCAATCACACATTTTACTTGAGGGATTAAATTTTTTTAGATATTTTAGATGGAAAACCTTTTAATTGTGCATTTAAAGATAAAATATTATAAAAATGTGTTAAAAGAAACTTGTGCCACAAAAGCCTCATATTTTTCACCATCATCACTTTTACACCATGTCCCTATTGGGGTAGGTTGAGAGAACAGTTTTCCACTTCACTCTATCCTGTCATACGCCTTTTACTTCTGCCACGTCCATACTCCTTGTCATGTATACTTTTTTATTATAAAAGCTTTTATTCTTCCCTCTTTCAGAATTTGATTCAATAATATGATTGATCATACGACACACTCAGATTGAAAATTAAATGACAATATTTCAATTTCAGCATTTGTCTCTGAAATTTGTAAAAAAAAACTACAATCAGCCATTTATAATATATAAAAATATTTTGTGTTGTATTACACTTTTGTTGTATACAGTACAGCCTGGCGGGCTTTTTGCCATGTGGAAATCTCTTCCAACCAACCAGAAAGATGTTCAAGAGGTCTTAAGATAAAACCAGACTGGAATCCTTTTTTAAAAAATCTGGGTTCCAGCGGGATTTGAATCCGCAACCTCTGGGTTGGGAGACAGGCGACTTACAATTTAGGCCATGGAGGCTATCATTTAAATCATTTTGAGTCATTTAAATAAAAATAATTAGTTCAAGAAGAAAGGTATAGGAAATTATAGTAAACCAGATAACAGTTGTGGAATAAACTTCCTTTCAAGGGTTTGAATGATTGACAATCTACGTATGCATTTTTAAAGCAGCACTGAAAAAGCAACATGTTTGAGATTTTTGTTCACTTTGAGGTGGTGCCCATGGTCATGTCAAATTCACCATGATCTTTTTATTTTATCCTTTCACTCAACATAAAAATTAAATCTCAAAAAACGCTTGTTAAATACTGGATTGGATTGGTTAACAAAGTCAATGTGATGAGTGGGGAAAAAATAAAATACACGATCAAACTAGGTATACTGTTTTAATCTTGCATTACAAAATATTCAGAGATATTTAAAATAACAAACAGTTTGTCAAAAGGCAAAACATTATCCAACATTCAAATTTATTTCCTTGTTCTGTACTAAAATGTATTATTCTATTTAACCCTTCATTTCATGATTTTTTTAATTTTAACAAAAAAAATGTTTTTAGTTATCTATTGTACAGTAAAACATGGGAAAAATAATTAAAAAAATTTATTTATTTATTTATACCTTTATTTTTATAAAAAATTGTTTGTAGCAAATTTGCACTATCATGAACATGTCGTACTTTTTACTTATATAGTATAATAGAAATATGTTTAAGAAAATATGTGACAAAACAAAACAAAAACCTATTATTACTCATGGAATATTTTAAAACAATTTTTGTCTTTTGTTAGACATAGATGTACTCCGCATTTGCAACATTTGTAATGGGTAAACCCATTGCAATTGGGCAATTTACACCTTTGTCTAGCATTTGTGTACTCTATCCAATGAGACAATTGATCTCTTCGTATGTTTGGTGGGGGAACATGAGCAGTCGGTCCTCGATGGCGCTTGGCCTCAAGATTCATTTCGACATCAGATGGTCGACCTTTCTTTCTGTCGCGTGACATCCCCACCCAACATAGACTTTTAGCGAGTGCCAACCGAAACTCCCAAAGGGTCATGTTGGAAACCACACCTTTTTGTTTATTAGCCCGGCAATACAGAAGCCAAGCATTAATTGAGGTGACATCAATAAGATGGAAAAATATCCTAAAATACCACTTTTTTGATCTTAATGGTATGTGGTGTCTACCGATATGACTGTCCATCAGATCGACGCCACCCATATGTTTGTTGTACTCCTTGATAACATTAGGGCAATCAATGTCTATTTTTTCCCTTCGCTTCCGATCGAACCTCTTGATCTTTGTTTTAGGAAGTTCTCCTGTGCAAGTGGAAAGTAATGTGACAGACTTATTGTCAAGCCACTGCACGTTACTCACTTCTACCCCATCAACATAGGCCACATATTCTTCAGAAGTGCCTCTGGGTTGTTTTTTCATTTTTGACTCCTCCGTCAATTTACAATTGGGAATCCGATTCCTACGGACTGTTCCTATCATATATATTCCTTGTTTGGCCATGTATACAACTAGTGGCAACGATATATAGTAATTGTCGCAATATAATCTGAAATTTTGAACTTTTTCAATTACTCTGGCAAGCCTTACTACAACGTTTCCAGTAGCACCAAGGTTCGGTTCATTTGAGATTCTTCTGGTGTAGTGATTCTCCGGACCAGTAAATATTTCGAAATTGTATGCAAACCCAGAGGCGCCACATAAAATGAAAAGTTTAAACCCCCATTTATTAGGTTTGAGGGGCATGTACTGCTTCATATGATGTCTAACTTTCGTTGCACAAATTTGTTCATCAATAGCCAAACGAGGTTCTTTGGGGACTGAAGAAAATTTAGTGTTCAATTCATCAACTAGGCTCCTCAGTTTCCATAACTTGTCATATTTTGGATCACTCCTATCCAGCATTTTACTATTATCATTAAAGTGTAATGTGGTTTTCAGCTTTTCAAATGTATTAATTGACATTGCCTCTCTAACGTCTTTTATTCCTATGTCATCCCTCCAATAACATCTCGTTCTCGGCAGCGAGACAACAGACATGTATTGGCATATCCCGATAAATCTTTTTATGTCTTTTGTTTCAAAAACAGAAACATTATTTGAATTTTTCTGCGTGGCATAAAGATTTGTTTGCTGACAAATAAGTTCAATAAAATTATCGTCAAAAAAATACTTGAAAAAGTCATATGGTGTATCTAATTGCGAAATCATAAAATCTGGAAGAGCAGATGAACCTTGAAATTGCGAAGCATCTTCATCAATATTTAAATTTTTTTTAGTCCACAATACTTTTTTATAAACAACTTTATCGTTATTATTAGGAACAATACAAGTGGATTCTTCTTGTCTACAAACATACTCTGTATTAGTGTCCATAGATGTACTCGTAGATGGCATAGGTTCATTAGGAGAAACATTTTCTTCATCAATGTATTCAAATGTAACGTCACGCTTTTCCAAAATATCTCCTTCATTGTAATTGTAGTCATCATCTGAATCATTGTCCAACTCATCTTCACTATAGTCATAATTCTGTAATATTTTAAGCAATTCTTCTTCCGTAAGGGGATCTTTGTTTCCTGTAGACATGCTAAAACATAAATATGAATAAAATATAAATAAATATATACAAGCAATATGAAAATATAAGATATTATCATGCTATACCGTACAAACAAGTACTGTCAATACAAAGTATCACCGATGCATAGTGTAGCAAATTTGCAACACAGCTAAATTTGATAATATTTCATAATATTTTTATTATTACATAAAATCAATTATTGACCATGATAAAACACTCACCTGGCAATATAGCTATATTTTTTTATTTGAAAAGAACGGCTTTTTTCAACTAAAAATATGTCTAAGAAACTGGAGTAAACGAAGCGCGTCAATCGTCTCCCAAATGTCAAAGTAAAATGGAGATTTTGCGTAAACTAGCGCCACTAGCGACGGCTTGTCTAACTTAATAGGTAGATGGAAATGTAACGTATTTAATACAACATGAAGATATATGAAATTCAAATATTCTATACAAATATTAGTAGATTTTTCGTTTTGTAGCAAATATGCTACCCGATGAAATGAAGGGTTAATGCAACTAGGCAATATACTTTATATTACTTATTTATTTATAAGTAAACAATACAATGTATCTTACAGCAAAAATAACAAAAAAATATAAGAGCCAGTAGTAAGTGCTCAACACATTAAGTTAGACAGATTAATACAAAATAAAAAATAATTTAACCCAATTACAACAAAAATATTTAGAAGGTATCAAATCGTAAAATTACAAGTAACCAACACAATACGGGAAAATACATACAAAATAGACAAATCATTGAAAAACAAACCATAAACAAAATACAAATTGAAAATAAAATATAAAAATATTAAGTTTATATATGAATAGGAATTCAAAACTTTGATGGATGTGGACAAGGTATAAGGTTGTGTGGGTGGATGGAAAGGTGCGGAAAACTGTTTTATCAGCCTTTCCCAAAAGAGATATGAGATAATGGTAAATATGTATGACGGACCTGTATGGAGATTTCAGTTTGTCAAAGACAATCAATGCATTCTGACATATCCAATGCATAAAATAAAACACCAGTAGAAATTCTGTGAAAGAAGTTCAGTCCAGTTCAGTGATCTAATAAGGCGTGGGAGAGTGAGTATACCGAAATAGACACATGATAGATGTGAAATTGTATGAGAGAATGATATCTTGAAATTCGAACTTATGTTTTTTTAAATTAAATAAATAATTTTTAATTTGTATGAAACCAGTGGTTGGACCATCAAGAAAATATGGTGAACAAAATTTTGAAAGATAAGAAGTAGCTGTATAAGAAGATGTATGGATGTGACGGAGGCGAATGAAGTATTTCGTGATAGGAAAGGTTGGCGCTCTGTCCTCTCTGCCAACTCTAAAAGGGAAATGGTGTGATGGTATGTAAGTATCGAGCCAACAAATATTAAAACGCATCCTAATTGAATCATGGTGCTGTGATGTCATAATACCCGTCAAATCTCTCACTCAAATGCAGTGTATAGAGTTCATTGTGAGTCAGCATATAGAGTTCATTGTGAGTCGTTTGTTTATAATATTTTCGATAACTTTCTTGTTAATTATTAATAACGCATACATTTATCAGTCAATAAAGTTATTTATAATACCAGATAGTGTATTTTGCAAATGTGAATGGATAATTTGTCTCCAACTGACGACTTCCTTGGCCTTGTTGATAAAACGCTTGACTTTCGATCCGCGAGTTTGACTTTCGCCTCCTAATGGAATCCAACAAAACGTCCCCAAGTGTGTGTAATGAAAATGTTTATAATACACTACAAAAAATTTGCCAAATATTTTTTGTAAATAATGATGATTATGAAGATGGCCCCTTCCGTCTACGAGAGATGATGGACTGACGTAACAACTTTGACACATTTCTGACTGTGGCAGTGGAGTCCAATCCTAGACCCACCCATCTTCTCCCAAATCCACAAAAAATATGGACAGAATCCTCCGGTATCTTGTACAACTCCTTCCTTTGTAATTGGCCCCTATGCAATTAACCTAGTCAAGCCTGGCCGTGAACAAACTGCCAACTGGCCTTCACGAAAAATAGTTCTCAGGCTTCTCTTGCAAATAATACGAACTTCATAAGTGCTGGTAGTCCAACTCCCAAGACAGATACTTGCCAAAAGGACAATCGTCTTTATGAATTTCCGACATATTGTCACTGTTGACATTCCAAAATGATGGCCAAGGACTGTGTACGAAACATTCAGTGGTATCTTTTATAATGTTAGCAAAACATCAAATGTGTTTGCACGGACCCTTGGCACAATATTTTTATTTTAATAGAATAACAGTAAACTGGGTTTTATAAATCAGCGTCAGGAAAATAATACTAAATAAACCAACGACAATCTTGTTTTTTAAGAAAGATCTTTGTTTTTTGGTGAATCTTTTCATTGCATTGCACCATTTTCCCCCTCAATAATATTGTAATTTGAAAAACAAATAAATAAAATAAGAATAATTTTGGCATAGCAAAGTTTAAGTTTGTCTACTTGGGAATGATACAGAATTTGTATACTCTCCCTTCAGTACAAAAAATTAAAGACCAGGGACAAATGTAAAAAAGATTACTGATATTGCATATAAAATGTACGCGGTTGTATACGAGTACAATAGGACTAAAATTTCGTCGGGAGTTGTTACGTTGCAAGCTAAAGCACCGTATGCATCGATGGATATTTGAAATTTGACTATTAATTTTTTTTATCCACTTTGCACGGTTTTCTCCTGTTATGCAAAGAGGGTCTGCTTCTAGTTAGCTTATTCGTAAGGATAAGAGAATATAAGCCAGGATTCTTCTCATATTCATAATCTAGGTGGTGCAGAGAATATATCCAGTGTCACTAAGTTGGTTCAATATCTCTTTACCACCCATGACTGAGTGTTTAGCAATTATATTCATTCTGTAAGTTGGTATGTAGAATACATGGTGGTTCTTTGCACGGCTATATTTATTAGGGGCATATAAATTTAGTGCTTCTAGTATCGCGAGACAGTTAAAGCAACGTTGAAAAATCTTTAGTAGGAATATTGCAATGGATTCTCGCCGTCTTGTTTCGAAGCTTCTATAGATACCATAAGTTCGCCATGGTGTGCATATTTTGGGTAATCGCCCTTTTATCTGTACCATAGGTATCTGAAGATTTTTTTGTATTTGTTCTATAGTATAGTATATTGATTTAGTTCTTACTGGTAGAAAAAATCCATTTTTTGTTAAAAGAGAGAGAAAAAAAAGGTAAAATGACACTAAAAAGGCGGATCGATAGGGAAGCTTAATATATCGTGCTCTGAGGGTGACGAGCTGGAGAAGACTTAAGTGGTGTCAGATCTTGGAGACTATCAAGAACTGTCCTGAGTCACTATCACCATGGTGAAGAAGCACGTGAAAATAAATCTACACGATAAAACTTACGAACAACATGCCTGGTTTGCTGCATGATCGTATTTTCAAAGTTTGTTCAATACGCTGATATAAAAATACTCTACAATTTATAGATTAAAACTTATTTACACGGTTAGAATAATGTACTGTATATTTGATCGTTATAAATTAATCACAACAGTATTTTAGTACGAACTTTGATTTACGGGAGTAAAACGTAGATGTGGAAAAAGACTGAAAAAAGCAGAATAAACATTGTAGAAATGCGTGCACTTAGTATAATAGACGAGGTGGAAATGTATGACACCAATGTTGATATAAGAGAACTCTACGATAGTTTGGGCACGTAGAACGAATGAATGAACAAAGACTAACAAAACAAATATATACAGTCGTCTCACCAACTAGGGAAGAAACAAATGTAAGAGAAATCGTAGAAGTTGTATGAGAAGGTGCATGGATATAGAAGAGGCGAAGATGTGTGTTGCGATAAAAAATATGGCACTTTCTTCTCTCTGCCTACCCCAACAGGGAATCTGTGTGACGGTGTGTATGAACTCGTGTGTAGTAAAAGTGATATCACAAGAATGTTGGCTTTAGAAACCAACTATAACCAACCCTATTCGTAAATTAGAAATTACAAATATTAATTTATTATTTGTCTGAATTTTAATCTTCCGTGAATTAAATAAATACGATTCTCGAAAAAAGGATTAAAAACAAGAGAAAACTTTTATCAAACTGGGTTATCGTAAATTTATTACCGCGCTGCGCCGCGCGTCGGTAAAAACGTGAAGCTTTCCGTCATACGCGACCTGCCGGTGTTCAGGTTAATGATTAGTGATAAGATTAAAGGAATAATGGTGCGAAACAATATGTATGCAATCTCGAGACACAAAGATAATGCGGGCTTCGCACGGAGAAATTGGATGAGATTTTTTTTTATTACTTTTGATTTGATAAATCAGTACATTTGGCGCAGTGACGTGACAAGGAGAAGATTCTTGGGAAAATTTTGTATTTGAAACAAATGTTCTTATTCTCAATCATCAGTGTGGGTAGTTTAGTCAAAATAGAAATTACAAGTAGCGAATCAGCTAAACGCAATACCATATTAGAAAAAAATAAATGACGACTGTATTACACTTTTGTTGTTCACAGTTCAACCAGGTGAGTTTATTGTCATGTGACAACCTCTTCGAAATAACCAGAAAGGTGTTAAACAAGCCTTAATCTCTTCAGGCCTGAATCAATTCTAATATTTTTAAAAGTCTTGCTTGTGAGTGTTATTTATACGAAATGCAACATTGTGTCTTATTAGTATATGCATAGATGGCGCCTAAAACTTTCCAAGTCTATAATACAGTATCCTACACTTCATTTGTTATCAGAATACAGAAATATACCACAAAGTTGTTTACACAGTGCATATGAACTTTGTGTCCATTTTAATGGACTCCAGGTCTGAAGACGTTAAGTAAATGTCAAACGGTAAACAAACCAGCAATCTTCGGGTTGAAAGACAGGCGTCTCACCAACTAAGGCACGGAGGTCATCCAGATTGTAACACTATTTCTTTTTTCGTCGACAAACCTTCTTATAAAAGTAATAAATCGCAGGAACAACAAAGACGATATATGTATTGTCATTGAAAATGTATGGTATAAAAATAATGTATACGTATAGTAATTATTTAATATTTAGGTTGAATATACGTGTATATGAAGTTGATAGTTAACATCGTATTTTTTTCATCGCAATTTCATTAAACCCTCGGCCACACAGGCAGGAGTCTCGCTTGATGCTTAGAGCTACGCTGCGAGTTAGGTGACATATCCTAGCGAACCAACGCACCGCATACTATCGCAATGGTCACACTGCACGCTTCGCGCCACACTACATGACGATTAGTCACCGAGTGAATATCCTAGCGAACAGACGTGTTGGTTAATTTTATTTTGTCATAGTGATTTTACAAGATGGCGGAAGTTTTAATAACAGCTGTGTATAAAAGGGAGCCTTTGTGGAACCCATCGAGCAAATTATACAAAAATGCACCTGTAATAAAATCACTTTGGAATGAAGTAGCACAGCAAGTAAATAAAGATGGTAAGTTGTAATGAAATTGGTTAGTTTTGAGAGTGGCATCGTTTGTTGACTCAACCGCTCCCAAATGTCAAATGAATTTGTGCAAAGCACTTTGGTGTGGCCAAGCATGAAGTCATCTAGTATATGAGTCACGTAAAACCTAGCTTAGCACCTAACGAATCACTTTGGTGTGGCCTCGGCCTAAGTTAATATCACCAGGAACCAATTTAGCTACATTTTTAAGGATTTCAAAAAATCGTTATCAAAAGTCAATATCGACCACATCATAAGATGCTAAAATATGTACAATCTGGCGGGATTATTGCCATGTGGCAATCTCTTCCAACCAACCAGAAAGCTGTTAGAGACTGAGTGAAAACCTGGTTGGAATCCTTTACAAAAAACATCTGAGTTCCAGTGGGAATCGAACCCGCAACCTCCGGTTCATAGAAGAGGAGAAGTATATACCTAGTTTAATAATAAAACGAATTTTAATATATCAAAATGACAATTTTGCAGTATGAGTTTTTAAATGTACACCTGTGATGTAGATAAGTAACAACTCTCACGCAATAATAGATCCACAACAAAAATCAGAAAAATAATTGAATTAATTTTGACGGGTCATTTATCTTGACAAGTCTAGCGAGAGTTCGCAGACGCCACTGAGTGATTGATGATGTGAAAAAGCTCTATGCACGACACGGGCATCATTCGGTATAGTTGTCGTGACATCGACGGGCAATCAATGCACCTGAGTGCGAGGCACGCGAGGGGAAAGTATTGTGGCCGTTTATCGAGAGCATCTCTTAATGGGCCCACCTGGTAAGGGCTCGCGGGCAGGCCGCGCGGCTCGCAGGGCCTGGGCCCAGCCAGTTGGAGGAGTGCGGCGCAAGGAACAGTCGGGTGGGCGATAAACAACAGTGAAAGCTAGCATTCCCTCGAGCGGCCGCCGAGATTGAAAGTCTCTCGATGGCCGGCCGAACCTTGGATAGGAATGCGCAAAATAAGACCACTGACCATAATATCCTTTAATTTCTAATTAATACTATACTTCCTTTGTTAAATAACTTTAACAATTTTTTTGCTTACGTTGTCATTAAACCATTGAATTGTTTAGTCATTATCAAATTTGAAGGCAATTGAGAAATGCAAAACAACGTATTTGTCTACAATAGCCTATAATAACATCGAAAATATCTAAACTAGGTAAACACATTAAAAATACATGTGCCAAAAGCTTACTTGTCTTATAAAGCTCCATATGTGTGAAATCGTTATTAGTTCACATTACATACACATATGTTATATACATACCATCACGCCATTTCATGTTTTGTTAGCTTTTCTTCATGTATTCGTTCTACATATCTATATAGGAGTGCTCTTCTTGATCTACTCGTAATTTAACACACCAGCCTTAAGTTCACATTCATCCCTAATCACTTAATTGCGTATTCTATCATAAATTGTCCCCCCATGTATTTTTCTTATTGCACAGATTTTCATAGCATTTATTCGGTTCCTTTCAGTTTTGTCAACGCCCACGTTTCACCTCCATATATCAACGTTGGTACTAAAATACTGTTGTGGACTATGAACTTAGCAGACGGCACATTACGTAAAGCCAATTTTTATTTTGAATACATCCTTCATCTCAAATATTAGGTCCTTACATATGAAATTGGCGTTTTGTTTGGGAGGAACATAAAGTTGATTTTTTTTTAATATAATATATTTATTTAATCAAAGTATGTACCATTGCTATCTATGCACTTTTGCCATCTCATAGGTAGTTCATCGATCCCTTTACTAAAAAAACCATTCGGACGGGAATCAATAAAATCTTTGAAGTCGGTTTGGACTGCCCCATCGGAGTTGAATTTTTTCCCTTGCAAGAAGTTATCCAAATTTCGAAAAAAATAGTAATCTGTTGAGGCAAGGTCCGGAGAGTACGGTGGATGTCTTAGACATTCCAATTGAAGCTCTTCTAATTTGGTAGCCGTCTGTTGTGCAGTGTGTGGTCTAGCGTTATCATGAAGCAGCAGTGGCCTAGAGCGATTAACCAGCCTCGGTTGTTTAGCAGCTAGCTTTTCCATCATGGTTTGCAGTTGCTGACAATAGACATCTGCCGTAATCGTCTGGCCAGATTTAAGAAAGCTGTAGTGAACGACACCAGCACTAGTCCACCAAACGCTCACAAGTAACTTTTTTGGAGTCAATTTTCGCTTGGGGCATGGTTTGGCTGGTTCGGCAGGGTTCAGCCATTGCGATGAGCGCTTCCGATTATCATACAGGATCCACTTTTCATCACAGGTAATGATTCGATTCAAAATCCCTTCATTATTGTGCCGGTTGAGTAATGCAACGCAGCAGTCAACGCGCGTTTGTTGATTTGCTTCACTCAATTCGTGAGGTACCCACCTTTCAAGCTTTTTCACCTTCCCAATTTGCTTCAAGTGGATTAAAACAGTTTTATCACTAGCACCGCAGCCTGCAGCTAACTCGGACGTGGTTTGCGATGGATCCGCTTCCACAATAGCCTTCAATTCTTCATTATCAACTTTGGTCTCCGGCCGTCCACGGGGCTTATTCTGCAGGTTGAAATTTCCAGAACGAAAACGTTGGAACCAAAAACGCACTGTGTTTTCTTTTGCGGCACCGTCGCCATACACATCATTAATCCTTCGAGCCGTTTCTGCAGCACTGGTGCCACGGTGGAACTCGTACTCGTAAATAACGCGATATTTCAAGTTTTCCATTTTGTAAACTGAGTGACGCAAAGAAAAAAAACAATTGAGGAAAAAACAAATGAATTATAATTTTCGAAACACAAATACTTGAGTAAATAGCTGTATAAATTTTAATTTGGAATTCCTAACCAAAGAGAAGATATTTGAGATCAAAGTTGCCAGTACGGCAAAACGCCAATTTCATATGTAAGGACCTAATATTTTCTTGGTCATTTTCTCGATTCATGGACATCAACCATCCTTCTCCAGCACAAGCGATCTCTTGCTAGATGGAACGCCTCTTGTTGATTCCGATGCTTTTCTCACTTGGTCACTTCATCGGACCCAGCTCAGCTTTTGCTCCTTTTGCCATTTCACTTTATGTCCACAGTATCGTAATATTTCTAACACAAGCAGAGAGACGCGTCTCAACCCCAAGCTATTCAATAATCGATCTACTGGTTCTTTTGGCAGTCCGTGGAACGCGCAAGAGTCGCCTTCAACACCACACCTCAAAGTCCAAAATATTATTTTAAATAATACGAGTATATTGTACAATGCATAGTTCTAATATTAGTATTTGTAAAATTAAATTAATAAGAATATTGAAACTATGTGAAATAAATTCATCTAAAAAGTGACAGATTTGTTAAAAGATTTCATTTTCACTAGTTTAAAATGTTTTGCCTTGTTAAGTTAGCTTAAACGATGGCCGACGTTTCGAAAACGTTGTAGTTTTCAACCTCAACGTGATGCCAGTGGCCATCATTTGAGCCGTTTTGCACGCCAACAACTCCGAAAAACAATTTAAACTAGTAAAAAGTAACACTCCGTAAGAGAAAAACAGAAAGTTGGTTTCTAAAAAAAAAAACTTGAAGATCTATTTCATGAAATTTGTATTAAAAAGTAAAAAAAAAAATTACATTGGTGTAGCAATACTCACTTGAAAATAAATACGATATTGATTTAACAAATATTTTTTTTTTGACATTTTAAAATAATATATTAATTTAATAAAAAAAAATGAGACTGGCCTAGTCTATGAGATCGCGCCAGACTAATAAATGACAAATATATACGAGTATATTAACATTTTATGTCTATTGGAAAGATTCACCTCGAAGTGAGAAAATATAAGTTTTCTAGGTCATAGCTACTAACTACGATGGCTCTCACCAAGAACTTCAAAATAAGACATAGACAGTGTCCGTACTTCTTGTGCTAGTTTATACAAACAATGTTTATTTATTCCAAGAGGGTAGTGAAGTCAACTCCATTATTTGACTCTTTGTATAAAAATACGGCATCTAGAGATAATCATATGTCTAGAAGGGGGTCGTTCAAATCTTGCATTATCTGAATTTAGGCCGCGTCTATCGAAAACTTTCAAAGCGGATTGAATTCGATAAATTAACGGAAAAAATCTGACCGAGGGGGCCAAAACTGGCAGCAGAATTTAAACACTTTTCTTGCAAACTATGTAATGTGTCCCAAGTCAAACTATGTAAAGTGTCCCAAGTCAAACTATGTAAAGTGTCCCAAGATATGGTATACGAGTATTTTATTGGTAAAAGGTTAATCCCAAAATGAATCCTACAATTTTCTTGATCTTCCTTTTAACTAATAATATTAAATTAATAGATATGCAGAATAAATACACCTTAACCTCTTCAGACCTGAATGAATACTAAGGTTTTAAAATAATATTCTTGCTTGTGAGTGTATTATATACACTAAATGCAATATTATGTCGTATTAGTTTAGATAGATGGCGCCCAAAACGTTCAAAGTCTATAATACAGTATTCTACACTTCATTTATTATCAGAAATATACCACAAAGTTTTTTATAAAGTTCATATGAACTCTGTGTTGATTATAATGGACGTCAGGTCTGAAGAGGTTAAAATAACGATAATTATTTATTAATATAGATAGCGCTGTTCCTCTTTTAAGACCGATCTTAGAATTCCCCTCTTCTAAAGTTATATTGTAGATTTTCTCAAACATTTATTTTGCTTGTTTCTCTGACTTATCACATTTCCTTCTTTCAAAATTTAAATAACTTTGCCTTCGTTTTCCTATGTTCTAAGTGCCAGTAGAACGTTACTTTCACATGAATAACCCCTGTAAGTATAACGGGAATCAAACCCGAGACGCTAATGTGTCAACTCCACGACAATACATTTTTTTTTGTACGAACTCAATTAGTTTTTTTCTAATTAATTCTTCTTGATTAAGAATAAATAAAATAAAATATGATAAATATACTAAAAAATAATTAAGATTATAAAAATATGAAATAATGTATTCAAAACACGCGATCATCCGAAATGGAATGATTTTCTCTCGAATAATAGCTACCAAAATTAATCCAAGCTCACGGTCACCCGGTATTGTATTATATGATACAATGTGGTACAGTGCGACGGTCAAGTTCAGACTTTCACGGATTATCGGCATTGCCTGTGATGTTATCTCCATACATACCGAGACTTACAATAAATTTATATGGAAATATTGAGAATTTAATGTAAACTAAAGATATATTTATTGATTTTATGAACTGGAATTATTTTCGTCTTTTGGAGAAATTCAGATTATTTTAAATTATTATTTTTGAAGATGTGTTTAATTCTATTCAATTTTCTCGCTTTCACTATGAGACATATTTAAACTACAAACTTGAACTGGTTTTTTGTTTTGCTTAATAAAAATACGTACTGCTCTTTATGAAATATTAATAAATATAAAGTAACAAAAAAATACATAATAAAACAAAATTAGCAAAAAATGACTTTTCATAATAGTGTGTTGGCGCGTTCATCTTGACGTATGGACGTGATGCTTGGATTGACAGAAGAAGGATAAAAGTTAGATTAATGTTGAGGAGATGCGTGCACTGAATGAAGACATCTATGGATAAAATGGATATTTTAAGTAAGATGAAGAAAGGAGTGTAAAGATGCTTTGAGCATGTGGAGAACACAAGTCAGGAGTTCAAAGTGTATGTGGAAGAGGTAGACCGAGGAAAACGTGGCTGGATCAGATTTTGAAAGAACGTCAAATGAGAAGTATGAATATAAGACGATTGCGCATGTCGATATGTATAAATGTGGAGATGAAAGTTGTTTGCACGTATAGAAAGGTATGGAGATCTGTTATCTCTGCCTACCTTAATAGGGACACGGCGTGATGATTCGATTGTACATACGTAATAAATATAACTTTGTGCAGTATATGTTAAGATCAGATTTTGAATGCAGAATTTTATGTGAATTGCAACAAAAAAAGAATATCAGTAAAAGCAAAATCTATTATTTACATAGATATACAGTTATTTGCTTAGTCCTGGAATTTATAAATATATGGATTTAATACATTCAAAAGTGAAAAATACTTTTAGGTATGTCATTTTCATACTTTTAGGTAAGTTATTTCATTCACGTGTGGGAAATATCCAATACAACCTACAGACAATTGTGACATGTTAAATTATTTCAAAATATACAACAATGAATTGTTGCGTAGCCCTACAATCTGTAAAAAAATCGAGATAAATATGGTAGAGGTTGTCAGTTAAAACGTAGGTATTTGTGCAGTTACTGGGAAAACTCCTCAATATTTTTTTGGTATGCCATTCATTATATTATAATGTACGAATGTACACTTATATTTAAAAAAAAAAGATACAACCTACATTTGGTCCTCACGTGTAATTCAGCATACAAAACTCGAGGATTTGTGATGAGAATATCTAAGTCGTTTGAAGGCAAACGGTTCTCAAAACGCTCTTGAAATCAATGCTTGAATTTGGAGCCCGCAGGAGACACAAAACTCGCTCTTGGCGGAGAAGGCACAAAGGAAATATCTGCGATATCTCAATATGACTAATTTTGATATCCATGGCTTTATCCTACCTCAGTTTCTACTAGGCATGCTGGGATATAAGTCATTGAGCGTACGAAGAAATCTTCGGCTTTTAATATATTATATGTTGTCGCACTCGTTCGAAGAGTGTCCAGTATTACAAGAAATATTAGCGTTAAATATTCCTAAAAATTACACTGGTCTGCGCCGACAGGAACTGTTCTCAATCACATACGCAAGAACGTGTTTCGCAGCCGCTACTAATCAACGTATTTAAGTGGCTTGATTTTTTTTTTGTTTTAATATAGTTTTTGAAATTGTAAATTCCAATGTAATTGGACAGTCTGTGAATTTTGAATGAAAATAAATTGATTCCACATATTTTGATATATTGTAAGATTTCCCACAACAGGTTAATATGGGTGGGATTTTTAGACTAAATTTATACATAAAAAAATATCTGCTGAATATTTTTGCATTCATAAAAACAAAGTGTGATTTAACAACCAAACACAAACATTTTGTAGAATGTATTCTTTGAAATAAAGATGCTGTTTTTATGGCGAATTTTGTGATAAAAAAATTCCCGTACTGCACCATAAAAATACAATTTAGTTTTTAAATAATTCATGTTTGCTCCGCAAGGGAAACGGCATGAAGATATGTACGTAATTATTTTGTCTCTTCAAATATCTGTCATCATATTTTAGGTACTGAATATTGAAGCCCTTGAACAAATAATACAAGTTGTACTGGTAAATGCCCATGCCATGTACGAGTATGTGGTCAGATTGTAATCGAAACATTGCTAAACCTGATGCTTTATGCAAGGTTAGCCTGCAGGTGGCATATAAAATAGAGAAAATAGATATACTGGCAATGAGCCACTTGGCGCGTGTCGTGAGGTTTTATAAACGGAAATTATTTTGTAATGCAAAGGATTCTTTATATAACAAGGTGAATAATAAAAAATAAGGCGTGAATGTCAACATAAATGTTAATCTAAGAATTTTTCTTCTATACGGAGTATGTAATTGGATAACTTCCTTAAATCTCTAAGACACCAAATATTTTTTCATCATATTTATGATGGCTTTTGTACTATAAAATTGGATCCCAAAAATGTCGGTATACACCCCATTTTCTACACAAAGATATTTGACCTACGTATGATGTAAACTTACGAGTACCTGATGACCTACGATGAAAGAAAATAAAACCCATAGGAAACATAATGTGTTTGCTCAAAACTGTTTGGTTTATTTATTGTCATTCGTCTTTCTGAATGTATAAAAGTTAATGCGCGAGTTACTTTAGTTTTTTTAATATAAACATGTCTGGGAATCCAGAAAGTCATTAAATCATAAAATTAAAATATGACAGAAAAGTACAAATTCAACAACTTGAATTTTGTCTCTCGTTTTAATTATTGTTTGTTTAAGTGATACATATATTTTAGGTTTAAACAATATATACATACATTAGAAAATAAAAAAATACAATACTTAAAACATTATAATGAATTATTTTTTTAAATTCATTCGTATGGTAATCCTTCAATATATCTGAATTGGTGATTGAAACATATTTAAAAGCGTGGTCGGGAAACAACATTACCTTCATCTCCGTTGATAGAGCCTTAGGGTTAAGAACTACTGTAGTAGGCACGGAACTCGCCTCTTCGTCTTCGTTCGCACACGTCTAGCGAGTGTGAGTATTGTTACCGCACGAGCTCTTTTACCAGACTGGGGACCATTATTTATTTTTGGTGGCATTGGGCATTTCAACCCGAACCTCCGAAATGGATATCGAATATCTTACCAACTAGGCTACGTAGGTCGTCTGTGTATATGAAGAAAAGCAAAAGTGTTGTTTAAAATTATGACACGTATTCAGGGGTTTTTTGCACATTAAAACGTTATTATTTATTGCTTGCACGTTAGGCTCATGGTTTATTAAACGCGCCACTGTTTTAAGGTGAAAAGAGAAAAAATAAGTTATATTCAACTCGCTTAGAGGCACACCTGTAAGATAATTACGCTTGGTGAGATTTAATCTTATATTCAACTCGCTTAGAGGCACACCTGTAAGATAATTACGCTTGTTGAGACTTAGTCTTATATTCAACTCGCTTAGAGGCATACCTGTAAGGTAATTACGCTTGTTGAGACTTAGTCTTATATTCAACTCGCTTAGAGGCATACCTGTAAGATAATTACGCTTGTTGAGACTTAGTCTTATAAAAAGTGAAGATGGTAAATTGGCACGGTGGTTTTTGCAATTTACTTCGTGGTAAACTAAAAATACAATTTTATTGCCACTACCTAAGTTATAAGAGATAAAGTGCAGAGGTCGAAGAATACAACGACAACTATAGTCAAAATATGGCAGGAGAGAGGAATATCTAGAAAGATTAAAACGAGATTCGTCAAAGCATCGGTCTTCTTTCTATTTCTATATGGAGCAAATATTTCGACACTAAAGTATGCCGATAGAAGGATAATCGATGTGTTCGAGATGTGGTGCTGGAGACGAATGCTACGAATATCTTGGACGAAAAGGAGAACAAACGAGTCTATATTATTGGAACTCCATATAAACACTCGCATCTCCACAATCTGCCAACAAAGGATATTACGTTTATTTGAACACATATAGATACACGATGTTACATGTCTCGAAAAGACTGTCATCATGCTGGGCAATGTTACCTCTATACCAAGAGGCCGCGATCCTCTTGGATTGGACCCACCAAATCAAGGACGGTACCAACTTGACTCTGTGCGAAGCTTCACATCTGGCTTGAGACAGAAATGGTTGAAGAAATATTGTGTATGCCTCACCATGAAGATCACGACCTTCAGTCATGATGATGATGGCTAGAGAAAGTAGAGAGATCCAATTTATAAGAAATTTTCCACACGAATATTTCGCCAGGCTGTACTGTATATGATACAAGAAAAATATATTACAATATAGTATCAGGAATTTATATAAGGGAAATATTGATTAATTTACTGTCGTATTAATGTCCATGAAAGGTTTACAAATAAGTGATATTGTTCAACGTCAATGCATGTATCAACGATAATGTATTGAAGACTTTTGTGGTATACTTGGTAAAACACTCGTCTTCCATATGGAGGTTTCGGGTTTGATTCCTGAAGGTACACTTAAAATGGATCTCAATCAGCTTTTTACTCTGAAGATTTGAAACATATTGTAGGTTGGTAGCTAGAAATTGCCTCTTAATAATAAGCTCGGCAAATTGTTTTATTCCAACGGAAGTGCAATACAATATAACGACGATTGATAATAAAGTAGGTCTTATATGTGTTTTATCCTACACTTTCCGAGAAGCAAAAGCAAATATGACGCTGGTGACTCGTGAGAGCACTCACAGTGTGCACGCACTTCCGTCCGTTTCGTATGCATCGAATAGCACATTATGAAGTGCAGGTATCCCTCGAAAAGTGCGGATTCAATTAGAGCGATTTTCGATATATTAATTGGTCCTAAATTTCATTAAACGGTGACAAATTCCATTTCATGCGGTTCTCCCGAAATATGCCAGCTGCGTGGAAACACATTATACCACATTGTGAAAATTATAATAGGTTAGTCAATAAGTTTTGAAAGCGACATCTATGGAGCAGTAGAAAACCAAAATTTCTACGCCATTTTAATATTTCATCTTTCATAAGAACGTACTCAAAATTTCATTTCGATCTGTCAATTCATTCTTTGTTTACAAGCCATTTGAAGTTGACGTGTCAGTGTATTTTTTAACAATGGAAAAATCCGAATATCGTGCAGTGATTAAATTCTTTGTTTTGGAAGGTTTATCGGCTACTGAGATCCATGCAAAGATGGTGAAAGTATTAAAGGAGTCTTCTCCTTCATTTCCAACCATTCACCGATGGGTTTTGGAGTTTAAGCGTGGCCGTACAAGCGTTGAAGACGATCCACGCTCAGGACGTCCAAAAAGTGTATCAACACTCGAAATCATAGCGAAAATACAGGATATGGTTTTGGAAGATCATCGATCGACTGTGGATGGGATAGCTGACACCATAGGCATCTCACATGGAACAACATGGCATATTTTGGCTGAAGTTTTGGGTTTCAAAAAACTGTGCACAATGGGTGCCGCATTTGCTAACAATGCAACAAAAACACGTTCGAATGCGACTTTCTGAGCAACATTTGGAGCAATTTCGAAAGGATAAAAAGGATTTTCTGCGTCGATTCATCACTATGGATGAGACTTGGGTCTACTACCATGATCCTGAATCAAAACAAGAGGCTAAGGAGTGGTGTGAACCAGGCATTTTGGCTCCGAAGCGAGTTCGTGTCCAGAAATCGGCCAAGAAGGTGTTAGCGTCAGTTTTTTGGGATGCAAAAGGAATTTTATTGATAGATTATCTCCAAACTGGTAAGACAATCAACTCTGATTATTATTGTGACCTTTTGGACCAGTTGGATGAAAAAATTTGTGAAAAAAGACTCGGTTTGCAGAAGAAAAAAATCATTTTTCATCAAGACAATGCACCTGCTCACACAGCTCAAAAAACCATCACGAAAATCAGTGAATTGGGGTACGAATTGTTGTAGCAACCACCCTATTCACCAGATTTAGCTCCCTCTGACTTCTGGCTGTTCTCACACCTCAAAAAATTCCTTCGTGGAAAGCATTTTTCGTCAAACGAAGAGGTTATAGCCGTCGGAGAGGAGTATTTTGCAGGCCTTCCAGAAAGTCACTTCCGTGATGGGACAACAAAGTTGGAAGATCGTTGGACCAAGTGTATTGATCTTATGTGAGACTATACTGAGCAATAAAAGTGATTTCCCCCCAAAAAAAATGTATTTTCATTTCCGCTTTCAAAACTTTTTGACTAACCTAGTATGAGTGATGTTCCGGCTCAAGTGCAAACTGTTATTGAAGAAATAATTGGTATTGGAAGAGAGCTGGTTTAGATAAAATAGACAATATGAAGATGAACCGTTGAAAACGTTTACTCTAAATTGATTGGAAAAAATATTTCACCATCTTGAAACTCTCATGGATGCTGATCTTAACACTTAACAAAGCATGAGAGTCACGACGTCCGTGGCCTATTTGGTAAGGTGCCTGTCTTTCGACCCGGAGATTTCGAGTTTGACTTTCGTTGGAAAGCCACATTGAAAAAAAATTATTTCAGCATGGCTTTCACTTACGGTCTCATCAACATATTTCTGGTAGGAAGGAAGAAATTGCCACGTGGCAATAAACTCGCCAAGTTGTACTGTATACAACTAAAGTGTAATACAAGTCCGCCGAAACCTATATGTTAGCCGCTACAATATAATTTATGAGGAAAAGAAGAAAAACGACATGGTTGACTTTCGCCATTTTATCATAAAAAATAAACTACATAATAATTATATATTTATTATATCTGCCTATGTATGTTATATGCTTTTATTTAAAAAAAAACTTTTACTGATTGCAGGCTTCGTTTCGATTATTTGCATTTATATTATAATAAAATTAGAGGAGAAAACGCAGCATTTTAGAACCAATTAACCTATTTTGTATTGAAAACTGTTTTTCGATTAAAGTAAAACTTTTCAAGTCCGCATTAAGCAACCGTACTAATCGAGGGCATGGCTGTCGCTCCTTCGGCTTGCTAATCAATGAAGGTATACGAGTATACACGTATATATTTACTCGATTCTTTCAACAATGAACGCAACAAAGCGAAAGGAAAATTTCCCGTAATTTCACTATAGAATAAAATATTCACAATATTAGTTATTTTTATAATGAAATAAAATTGTTGGTTAAAGCAAGTCACTGTTTTCTAAGCGTGTTTGTTATTGTTTTCACTTTTTCATGGGATTAATCCCACGCACTCATTGTTTGGTAATAATGTACTAATCCACCAGCCATTGAAATCGGATGAAGTGGGATTAGTTAAAGTTCAATTGATTTTATGTTTTTTTATTTAAAAAAAATCAATAAATTGAACTCAATTTGATTTTATAACCATAAAAATATATAAGTAAATATACTACGTTAAAACCCGTACAGTTGAATTATCATCTCAAAATAAATAAACACGTATTTGGTTTTTAAATTGATTTCCCTATTCTGTTAATTGCAATTATAAAAATCAGTACTAATGACGTTTTTTTTTTAAATTTGGAAAAAAATATATATGAGCAAGCTGAATCGTGCTTATTTATATTTTTATTCAGGTCCTTAAAAATACAATACAATTCGTAAATAAAGTATAATATACTATTTAACAGTAATCCAATAATACAGTTCCATATGATAATTAGAAACATAAACAAATGGAAAACCAGAAAGAAAACACAAACAATAGAAATAAAATCAACTCGAGTCATAATGCTCAGCGTGTGATGTATTAGGTGAGGAAGTTGGGGTGGAGGGAAAGCAAAAAAGAAGATAATAAATATATTTTTCTTTATATGTATACGCACTTTGGAGATTATTACTGGGATATATTATGAAACGAAGAAAAAAATAAAAATAAATGAAAAAACAAACGTGAATTATCAAAAATAAATAAATAAAAATTGATCACTAAGATTGGTTCAAAAGAAACTTCACGAATTTTATAAAATTAATGTGAAGCACATCAATGTAGCTAAATTCTTCATTGTATTTCCAACAGGCTCGTAATCTTAAAACCCATGGAAAATTTAAGTCTTAAAAAATGGTTTATGAAGAGATACTACAAAAAAATAAATAAAATTACAACATACTTTAAAAGTTTCTTGAAAAACAATTGAGAAATCATGTCGAGTAATGAAAGAAAACTAGGCATTTTCGAACTCGAAAAGTTATTCCAAACTTGGCTTAATAAAAAAAAAAGATTCAATTAAGAAATTACAATCACGATAAAATTTAAAAAAAAACTGCTGTATAGCGTGTCTGAATCGTGTAACGCGCTGAAACTTTTACGTCAAGCTTTTTTGAACTTTTAATTATAATGGCGCAAAACTGGATCGCTGTGCTTATTTTTTTCGATTACCACTGAAAGTGTTATTTGTAACCATAGGAAGATAAAAGTGAAATGAATTGTAACAGATTTATAAAAGTACTGACGACACGCAGAAGGCAGTGAAAGAAAAACTTATAATGTAGAGTACAATCCAATCGCTTCCCATCCATTTTTCTCGGTCACGGCCGAGCACTAAAACATGCTCTAAATTTCACAATTTTACGATCGATCAAACGTTTTATATCACAAAGATTGTTGGGTTATTTTTTTCATTTATTTTCTGTTCAAATAAAGTCTAGTCCATTATCTTTTGATATTACAACTTTTAAAGATAATTGATTTTTAAACATGCTATTTTTCACTATCAGTATAAAAATTTTAAAATGTACAGAAAATCTCTTCAGAATTTTTTAAATGTACAGAAAAGATAAAACGAAAGTGCATTACATTAAAAGTGAATATAATATAGACAAAGATTAACGATAAAAAATAATATTATAAGAATCTAGAAACCTCATAGTGTTAATACTTTTATTTTTGTTTAAAATAATAAAGAAAGTTATTACTTATCTATAAAATTATAGAAACTAATAAAAAAAAATCCAGGAAAAAAATGAAACGCATAATTTCAAAGATAGAATCAAGATGAGACTTTTCTAAGTTGAAATTATTACGCAAAAACTTTAAAACTAAATTCTTCATTTTATAAAAAAAGGAAACATTTGATTTTTTTCTGTTTTTAAACGCATGTTATGTTATAATTTGCTTCTCTCTCCGTGGTTGCAGTCCTAAGACTGGTTTGCAGCAATTTCAACTCTTCTCCTCCATTCCTCCCTGTCCTGTGCGGCTCTTTTTAAATCTGTATATGTTGAGCAGCGCACGTCCACCAACAGGTCTTCCAGGTACTCTCGGCGTGGGCGTCCCCTGGAGTTTGTCCCCTCGGTCATACCCTCCATTATGGCATGCAAGAGGCCCTCTTGTCGTATTATATGACCGATCCATCTTGCACGCCTTTCGGACAGGATCCTGAGCAGGTGCCTTCCTCCTTCGATTCGTTGGAGAACCTCTTCATTTGTGATGCGGTCTCTCCAGGGAATTCCTAATAGTCTTCTATAGGACCACATTTCAAAAGCCTCTAGTCTTCGTCTATCTCTTTCGGATAGGCACCATGTCTCGCAGCCGTACATCAAGATACTCCATACATAGGTCTTGATGAGGAGTATTCTCAGTTTTAGGTCTATATTATTTGATTCTATTATTTTCGACCTTTTATTAAATGCAAGTCTAGCCTGATGTATACGGCTGTCGACCTCGCTCTTGGACCGACCGTCCCATGTTATTTTGCTCCCGAGGTAGATAAACTCCTTGGTGATCTTTAGTGGTTTACCCGACATCACTATTCTCATCTAGTGTTGCGCTCGGCCTACAGTCAGCAGCTTTGTTTTGTCTTTATTTATCTTCATACTGTAGTTATTTTGAAGAATGCTTTCCATAGTTGTTAAGGCCTCTTGTAGTTCCTCTTCACTTTCAGCAACCATAGCAATATCGTCAGCGAACCTTATCATATCCATCTTTTGCCCGTGTATCTTTACACCTTCTCTGTGACAAATTTGCTTAAGACATGAAAAATGAACTAAATCAAATGTTATCAGAAAAATATCTATCGTTTATCATATAATAAAAAAACACAACAAACAACTACACTTGAACTCGTAAAAATGAAAGATAACCAATACAATTATTTTGAAGCCGTCAAACATCTCAGTAAAATAATACTAGGTCACGAGATAAATTTTAACTTGTTACTTTGATGATTGGTATACTAAATAATCAAGGATTAATTTTATTAAAAAAATAAAATTATCACATATTAAATGTTTCTTTTTAATTTTAGGTGTATTTCTAAACCTTTCAAGGTATATTTAACTACAAAACTTGTATACTCCTAATTTAATTAGGTGATAAGTATTGTTGGAGACATAATTAAAAATGAGCAGTGTTTTCGGATTTCCATAAAAAAAATGAAAACTTGAATAGAACAAGTATTATTGTATTTAATGAAGTTATAATTTTTCTCGCTTTGGTCAAAGTTATCGTTGACGTCCGGAGCCATGAAAAATATGGAGTAATCAGGTAAAGTGCGAGGTAGCGAATAGTACTTTATAATACACAGTGGAAGATTTGTACTTCCCGGAGATCTGCGCGTAAATATTTTTAAGTCGCGAAAAAATTCTCTTTTGCGAAAAAGTTTCTTTCAGAACACGTCGATCAGGCGATGGCAGACACCTTTGCATACCAATACATCACACTACATTTTACGCATCTTCATTTGTTGTTGTTGACTGAACTTTCAAGATTTATCAGGTGTGCACTTTCCATATTTACGTTTAAGAGAGAACTGAAAATTCTTTCATTCTTATTTTCCTTCATTTCCCTTCCTTATTCTTGAACGAATTTCTTTCCTCTAGCCTAGCTCATCCACTATACATAGAAATTATTTACATATTTTTTTACAAAAATTTAAACGAATATATTTTTTTTGTAAATTCTGTTAGGTATGGTTTAAAACAGTTGAATGTATCTAAGATGAGCTGGTTGTTTGGAAGAAATTGTTGTAATAACAAAAAGCCCGCGAGAGATACCATATTTGACCATGGACACATCATACTTGTATTATAATTTACTGTTAATATTTATAAGTCGTAATAAACAAATCTTATCAATAAATGTCTAAGAATCGACCCTTATTATGTGATTTATGGACATAAGTATGTTTAAGAACTAAGTAACATATTCATCAAGTAATTGGCGAATATAATAAAATGAAACATATAACTGTTTAGTAACTAAATATTTATCAAGTTATTGGCAAATAAAAAGTCCCATTGTTTCGTGAAAAAAATGGTACAATTCAAGGTATATCGACTCGTAAAGGAGTGTTCACGCTATGTACTAAGCTATTCAGGGAGTCAAGTTTTGCTTTGGTAAATAAAGTAAAGCTTTGCTGTTTTTAATAAACATATTTTTTCCGGTAGAATTTTTCGTTTCTGGGCTCGTAATGTTGGATAATTAGACATGTACGATTTAAGTATTTGTTGTCTTATATTTTGAAACCCCTTTTTACACTCTTGTTCCTACGTCTTCGTGCACTGTGCATGCCTATAAATTAACCACTGGTAGCGCAAGCACTTTTCCGTTAATGAAATAATTATTAGTAGTTATTCTTTAGGCTGAATCAAAAGTCATTAGTTTGAGTCCCGCGTTGAAATAATCACAAACCTATTTTTTCAGGCATACCTGGAACCTTGATATTTAAGAAAGGATACTATTTAAAAAAGGAAAAAAAGTGGGAATAGAATCTGCGACAAATGAGTGCATATAATGATTTTGAAAGTTGCATTATGAAATTTGACAACCTGTTGATATGTTATTGGTGTGTAGCCCAATAAACATGATGTAATCTTTACATGTATGTTATATGGGTCTTGAAAAAAAACATACTGAATACGAGTTTTATCACAATCATAGTTATTACATTCAAATTCATAACATTCGATAGGTCACTATGACAGTGCTACACATAAATAAAACCCAGATTAAGAAATGATATACTTTTCGTAATTTGGGCCTTCAAGTCGAGAAGTGAGAGCGTGGAGTCTGTGCGCGAGTGGGGAGGGGAGGGGAGGGGAGTGGGTGATGATAAGCCCAGTAGCCTTGGTCATAAAGTACCTTCGGTGTGAGTCAATGCACCGAAAGAATTTCAAATCTCTTACCACATTCCGATTTTTAATACCTTGAGCGTGTTCCCGTGTATCGCCTCACCAAAACTGATTTATCACAAGAGTTTACCATACTTCTCTTTTAGGCAAGTACATACAAACAGTATTAAATATTGGTATTTGTTATAGATGTAGAATAATATCGAGGACTTATAGATATTTACAATTGATCGCTATATCTGGTTTTTAAAATAATTATTCTTAATGACAAATTGTTACACGAGTTCTATTTATTCATTCGTACGGTACACCTCAACATATGCGAATAGATTATGTGGACATATGGAAGAGTGTGACTAGGAGACAATACAGTCTTCGGTCCCATTAATAGGGCTTTCAGGTTTAGAACTACTGGAGTAGGCACGGAACTTGTAGTTCGGCAACATTACCGCACGTGAAGAGACAACAACACTAACATACGTCTAGCGCGCGAGTGTTGTATTTAGACGAACACATTTAGCAGACTGGGACTTTTTAGTGGAAGTGTCTTACCAACCAGGCCACGGAAATTGTTACTTACAAGATGGCTGTTTCATTGTACACGTTGATGGTACCCCGGGGTGGAAGTCAAGCGTTTTATCTATCAGACCACGAAAGTCGTCTACGAGTTCTATAAAGAAACAATTTTTGTGATAATTAATAATTGAAGATATTTTGCGTAGAAAGAAAATTTGTAATCAAATAAAAAAAAAAAAATTATATTGTAGTTCGCTAATATTCCACTGTATCACATTTTTGTTGTATACAGAACAATCTTGCGGTCTTATTGGCATGAAGTAATATCTTCCAATCACCCAGACCGCAATCTTTAAAAAAAAAACTGCGTTCTGACAGGAATAGAACCGGCAGCCCACAGGTTGGAAGACAGTTATCAACTAGGTCACGGATATCGTTATCATCATCGATGATTAAAGCGAATAATAAGTTTCCACCAACGTAACAACCGAAATATTTCTTACGGAAACTTACCGTGAATAAGTCTTACATGAAATTGTAAAATACTGAATAGACACTCACGACTTATCAATTAGTAGATTATAAGTTTAAGAACTCGAATGGAGAAAATGTTGTTTTCTCCATTCGAGTTGTTGAAGTGTTAATGGCCATTATAATGTCTAAGAACTGTAAGCATTGTTATGATAAGGAGATTGATTACAAGAGAGACAACAGTATTGATCTAACGTGGAAGGGCGTGAAGTACCGGGAAGCGGACAGACCTGGATGGAGACGTTTTGTGTCATCACCGGCTTTTTGACGGAAATATATTGGATGAGATTAGATAAGTTTCAATTGAACAAAATTTGTCATATTCTGTTTAAGATTAAATAACGTAAATATGCCGGACTATACATGCAAAAACTGTATGTACTTGTTTTAAGATATCTAAAGAAACACAGTGGTGCATTGTATGGGTTTATATTGAATGGGTATTTTTGAAAATGGAATTTAATCATGAAATAATAATTTAACCGACTTGATATTTTTGTAGACCGATATTTGTTGACGGATTTGATATTAAAAAATATTTTAAAATAAACTTTGTAAAACGAAATAATAATATATACACGTATGTTACTTATAGGTATAATTTTTATATTTTTATTTTGCTCCGTTGGTATATCATAAGTATCATATAGTATTATATTTTCGATGTATACAGTACAATCTGACTAGCTTACTGCCATGTGAAAATCAGACTAGAATATTTTTCATATAGAAATTGATCCCGCGACCTCCAAGTTGAGTGAAAGGCGTTTTACCAACTAGGCCACAGAGGAGTATTTTGGAGACAAAACTGAAAATCAGCATGTTTTCAGGATTCTTTTCATCACCACTCGATACATGTTCCGTATAAATAGTTGACACGCAACTGGCCAATTGGTAAAATCGTGCACCAAAAGTAGTACACGACTATCATGTCTTTGGAAATCACTCTTATTAGACTACACAAGTCGACACAAGTAAGTTTAAGTATACAGTATAAGCGAAGCCTTAAATATCAGTATTTACCTTACTTCTGTGTGTATTCGTTAGGAAAACAACAGGTCACACTGGGTCCATTGCCTGAGAGAGATAAACACGCGATAATTTATTTTGTCCGTGACAACAAAAACTGACCGAGCATACTAAAAACGTGCAACACTCCACAGCCGCACTGCAGGTGTGCGAAAGTCTGATCAATCACTAATGAAACTGACAGAACGCAGTTGCTTCAGAATAACTCACATGGAAGTAATCACGTGGGACAATTGAAAATATTGTGTATCTTAAATGATCTACCATGTTCATTCATTTCCGTGTCTGGACCATCAATTATAAATTATACCACGTGTTTCGTGTAAAAGGCAATAGAGATCGCCCTGTTATTAGCACCAATCATGTAGCGATGTTCGAACAAGTGAGCATGAGTTGTAAGTCATGTACAGCCCCACAATCACATTCAATGTTACTTTCGTTTAAAAAACCTCACATTTGTATGTTCACCTTGCATCCAGTCTACAAAGATATCAGTCTACAGGGTCATTGTCCTCCCCACACTTATCTATGGGTCTGAGACTTGGGTTCCCTGTAGAAGCCACATTAGAAGCCTTGAAATGTTCCACGAACGTTTCTTTTGTCGAATTCTTCGAATCCACTGTGATCGAGTGATCATGTCACACATGTATCGGTCCTGCAACGCTCCAACTGTAAACCTAGAGGATATGGTAGTAAAGGCGAAATTGCGATGGACCGGATATGTGATACGCATGGGCGATCATAGGTTCCCAAAACGCATCTAGTACGGGGAAGAAGTGGGCAAGCGAAGCGTTGGTGGGCAGAGAAATTGCTATAAGGACAGTTTGCTAAAGTTGTTGACTTTGTGCGGGGCACCTGGGGACTGGGAGCAGGTAGCTCAAGACAGCGGAGGATAGAGAGCTATCTGTTCTCGAGCGTCTCAACGGCTAGACGTGTGAGAAAGTCAGCATTGCCAGACGACTCCGCAAGATCCACATGTCTGTGACATCTGTGGGAGGGAGTGCGCATCTAGCTAGGAACGGGCTGTTTTCTCATAGAAAATTGTGGTAGAACAGCTCAAGATTGACGTTGTAGTGGCGAGAGGATCCTCGACTACGAGGCCCAGCAACGACGAGTGTTCTCCAAGTAAGCCAATACAGTTATTATCCTGGTGCAATCATTTCTGAGAGCTCTATTCATTTGTCACTTTTTTTCCACTTCAAAGAACGCACATTATCCGGAGGAATCTTCAGTTTTTGCGCTCTATTCATGAAATTATTCCTCGATTTCATTCGCGATATTGATGGCTGGTAACTATTTACTTTCTAGATCAGTTGCAATACTTCTACGGATTTCAGGTGAGGCGATATCGATTAATTGGAATATTTTTGCCACTGGTGTTGCTTTATCAAACTTCCTGTTATTATCCCAAGTTCAAATGTAATTATTTCGAAAATTTATAAAGCAGAAAACAATTTTTATTTTATTGAACGATATCAAGAAGCAGTTTCAAAATGAAAACTGATACACGAAATAAAAAATAATCAACATAAAACAATCCGCGCAGACTAAGAACAGCCTAAATGGATAAGATTCAAGTTTTCTTTTTTTAGAAACAGAATGCACGTGACGAGAATGTTGCACTGTATTTTAAGACCGTTAACTTGTTAAACAAAACATTTAAACGTTGTTGTGTTGTTGAATGACAAAACGTGGAAGTCAGAAAAAAGAAAATCGCTTCAAAAACAAGTAAATTAGTTATCTTAAGCTGGAATATATCAATAAAATAATATTTTCAGTGCGAGTTGATCAACTGAAAAAGTAAATTTATTGTCATAACTGAATACAGCAAAAGTTCTATTGTTTGAAGATAAATATTTGAATAAAATAATTTAAAACATGATTATAAAGTTTATAAAATATATTCTTTTGTATTATAACGTTTTAAGAATTCAGAACTCAAATGTCTATTATTCTACAATTTTAACAAATAATTTAGTCCTTTAAATCCTTAAAGAAAAAAATGCACTTAAAACAAACATTACTTTAAATTAATAAGAAACCGAAATTAATTTAATGTTTCTAAAATAAATACTATAGAAATGCAAAACAAGTACATACACGAGTACCTTGGTACAAAATATTTCAATGACCTTTCGGAAACTAGAAATATTTCAGATGAAAAAAAAATGAAAAAATTTAATCAAATTTTATTACCAAGTGCCTAAACATTTAAAGTATATTTTGTATGTAAATTAAATGACAAATAGAATAATACTCAGGATAGAACGATATAGTATATGCAAGTTATTAGTTATAAATGTAATATTATCAAATGTTATTAGGTATTAAGTAGATAATTATAGAATTAAGAAAAAAAGAACTCATGATTTTCACATCTGAATAGAACCATTGATTTATTCTAAAAATTAGGTTCATAACATATTAAATATATAATATATACAGTAAAACAACGAACACAATAATAAAAACAACAAATCAATATTAAATATTGAATTTTGGTTGAAATAATGCGAAAATAGTCCGATTGAGTTTTCTCTCAAAAATGTAATAATGCTTTAATTGAATTAAAAATAGCATTCAATTATATATTTGTCATTTAAACTGAATAAAGACTTTTAATTTCATGGAGAATTGTTGATACAACTTACAAAGTGCAGTCATCCAGGTATAATTACAACGAGGTCACATGTGTCTATATTAACTGAACGGTACATTCGTGTCGAATATTTGGACATTCAATGATGTCGAACATTTGATCACCTTTAAGTCGAGTTACGATACCTTTGCATGAGTAATTTGCACATGGAAAAACCATCCTATTAACTCGGCGCAGGCGGAGTGTGCCCGGCACACAATGACGTTAGCAAGGTGAAACAATCAGCGAGAGATCTCGCTGAAACGCCGATGGAATGACCAAGTAAAAGAAACGATGTTTGTGCGAGCTATTACGATGATTTTCATGTCCGTTTTCGAATTGGCTGTGGCTGTAGTGAGATTAAAATTTGAATAAGTGATGTTTACGACTAACTTAAGACAACGTACGGAACATTTTATGTTGTTCTAAATACGGATCAATTGCGACAATTCTAAATACGGTTTCAAATACTTTATTGTTATTTTACTATCTATAATTTAATGGGCGTGAGTTTTGAAAATAAAAATCGATATAACTCTTGAATTGCTATTCACTCAAATTTGGATGTTACCAGCCAGTAAATCAATAAGTTTATAACGTTCATTGAGCATACTTTTCAATTAACGTAATGAATTTTGGGTTCGAATCCTAAGTTAGAGCGCCCTTGAAGAGAGTCTGCTACATAATTTATTGCTAAATATTTATTAGAAACATAATCACAGTAAGGATATACGTGTACGTGTAGTTTGGAGATTTGTCAAAAGTAATTTCGTATGTTTATCAACTTCATCCTTCATCTTCAGCTCGTGGATGATGATTTTCGATATTTCAGCAATCTCTCGAGCCGTAGAACGCCAGTGAAGAAATTAAGCTGAACTAATATGAACATAAATATGGATTTTTACATAGATTTTCTTCAAAATAATTACCTCACATGCGATCCTACTTTCAAGTGTTCACAAAGGCTTGATACAACATTGCCTCTGCTCTGTGGTTAGCCAAAACAAATATTTCTTATTTTGAATAACTACGATGAAATCATTTTATCATTAGCCTAGAATTAAATAATTAAAATATTTGCGTAATTTTGATTACGTATTGAAACTAACGATTTACTGTAAATACTGTTACACTACAATTTAAAATTATTACAATATTTACTTCGGAATTCGCTCCGGTTAAATTTAGATATGTTAAAAATATTTGACTGTCCAGTTTGTCCAATCACCTGTTTTTTTATTTTATTGGATTTAATATATATATCCATTGCATAAAATAAACCTGCGGATTTATTGGCATGTGGCTTTTTTTGAACCTACGAAAGACGTTGAAAGACCTGATGTGAAAAATAATAGATTGGGATTAATTTTTTATACCTTTGTGAAAGGAAACTAAACTTTTGTGAAAGTAAACTAGATAATAAGCGTTCTACCCGGTCGAGATCGTCCAGTATATGACGTAAATTAATACGTTAACACTTATTTTTATATAAAGATTTATTTTTTCACAAGGAATATAATTTATATTCAATTGGTGAATGTAAAAAAATATATGTGAAAATATCTCTTTAGTTATAGGGATAAATATACTCGTATAAGTGATGACATGTGATAGTTGGCCGTTGTGTATTAAGCCGCATAAGTTCATAAATCTCGCACAGAATTTAAAATATTCAAATTGAACTTTCCCTCTTCAATAAAGTACTTTCAAGACTTGCCATAGAATGTGTAATACTTCGTTTCTTACGCATGATTTGAATACGTTGACAATTGGTGATCACTTTCAATATAACGCTGGCTGGGCGGTTGCAGCGATTGTCTCAGTATTTCGGGACAGTAAAGCGTATATTAAAACATTATTTTGAAATTCGCAGTTAGTTCGGAACTTAGAGTTTGTTTTCCTAATAAAGGGTGGAAGTGTTGAACAAATCCGTTCACTGCGACTATTTTTAATCGATTGTACCCCAACATATATATGACCTTATTTCAAGACACATTTGAAAGAAAATTGTTCAATGTATCACATTTCACTGACAATGACGCATTATATTAAAAAACATACATTATTTTCTAAATTTAAAATTTTCTATCGATTTTCAAAAATAAATGGCTAATGATATTTGATGAGATAAATAATAAATAAAATTGTTAGTGACGTGTTCAATATTAGGTAAGATATACGAGTATAACCTAAAACATTTATTAAAACTAAATTCCAGAATACTTGGTCGTTTTTTCTTCACGACTGAGAGTCACGATCTCTCCGGTTCATCTGTTTAACTCTAAGTCACGCCACCTCCTACTTTGGGCTTCTCGGAGTACTGCCGTCACAGAGAACACTGTTGTGTTCCTGACTTTGTCGATCCATCGGGTTGCTGGTCTATCTCTGCTTCGTCGTTCCACCACACTGTTCGTTAGTACGAGTATTTCCAACTTCTGTTCTCCTCTGCATACTATATGGCCAAAGAATTGGAGTATTCGACGCAATCGTCGATATCCTAAATCCCAAGTTGTATGCTGGATACATAAGTGCGCAGTGCAGTTCAAGGTATCTTCAACATGCGTTTCCAGTACCGCGTCTCTTTATTTTATCGAAATTATTTATTCTCGTGTTTATGCAACGTCTGCCATGTGAAAACTTCTGAGAGAGTTTAGAGGTAGAAAATGAAATTTAAAAGTCTCCAAGGAAAAAATATTATATATCTCGTAAAGACAGGACGGAACGGTGTCATTATACTTCACTTGTTAAATTGCTGTAATATTGATATTAAAAAATATTTTCAACGCTGAACAACGCAAGGTGGAAAATTCAAGGCGATCTGCTCATTGACTCTGCATGCAAAAGTTGTATTGCCGGTTCAAAGATCGCGGACAAAAACATGAACTCGGCTTAACAATAAAACTCAAACCCGTTTTCATTTAAAATAATACATATATTAATTACTTAATTCAATTAAACTCTGAATAATGGAATTCTAAACAATTTACGAGCGATGGTTTTGAAACGGAATGTTACAATATATTCAGAAATTACTCTATGAAATTGATTACATACTTTAAAATAATTTAAATTGCAATAAAATGTGATATGATTTATACAATTTAAAAACTTCAAGTTTATAGAAATGCTTAATTTATATTTACATAATAATTACGTGAATTAATGTCAACAAAAAGATTTTTTTTAACAATCTATTAGTTTTGTAATATTCAAGTGTAACTCAAACCGACTTTTTCGAGTTTTACAGATGCCGTTATATTTCATGCCATTAAAGATTCGGCAAAATAATGGATTATTTTTAAGTTTTATAATTAACAATTTTAATAACAGAAATTAATGTTTTAAAATTATTTTTAAAGAAGTAGTAGATATGTATTGTACCATTTTGAAATCCTGACTAAACAGGCCAACTTTTGATGTAACTTGCCAGGTTAGCGTAGTACATTATTTGTACAGTATGATGAGTTAAAGTTGGCTGATAAAAAATATTATTTTTTATGATCGGACAAAAACAATTTTTTTTTCAAACTTGCATATTTTTTTTGGTTTTATATCTGACTTCGACTAATAGCAGGGCTATCTAGGATTGCGATACAACCATTAAAATCATAAAATATACCAATTTGTAGTCACAATATACAAACATTCGGCTCAGGGTAGCTACTTTCACAATTTTCTAAGAAATGCCTATAATTCGAAAAGTATAAGGCTTTTTCAAGAATTTAAAAAAAATTCTGAACCGTCATAAGCTGGCCTTTTCCTCGATACCGGCTTGACGTTGCCCTTTGGGACACCCTGTATATAATCGATATTTCTCAGTAATAAAGCTCATTTTTCCCATGTGTGCTCCATAGAATCGTAAATAAATTGTACCAAATATTACAAAGCACATTTTCAATATGGGGTCCATTATATCATATTAAAAAAAACATGTATCATATAGGGTGTGGCATAATAATTCTCCCCATTAGGTTTGCTTGTATTTAAAAAAAACTTTAATATGTTTTTTTCTTCTAAGCAGATAAAGATTCACTCAAAGGGAAACAACGAGCTCAGATCATTATGTACGCTAGAATTAATAATTCAATAATTGTAACGCAAAGAGTATTTCGATTACAATATGCTAACTACACCCCAACAAATTCTGAGTGTCTAATTCTGCAATATTTATGAGGTTTTCAATTCCCCAGAACCTTTACCCACAGACGCCGAATTTTTTGAGCAGCTGGTGGAATGTGGATAACTTTTGAGTTGATCTTTAATTATGTCCAAAGAAAAAAAAAAACAAATTTAAATTAAAAAGTACAGGCTAACAAAATGGGGTGACTTAATTTGCCACACCGTATGTATGCTTACAAAATATGAAAGAAAATACTGTACCCATATACTAGTGTGTTTAAGGTAAAGGCCGCAAGGAAAAGGAAGACGAGAGCATTAAACTGAATCAGCATCATGACATAAAAAAACTCATAAACGTGACCGCGTGTGGTTCAGCTTGTCTTGAAAAGCGTGATAAGAAAATGCTTTGTTTGGTAAAATAACGCGTGCGTCGATAGTAAATATGTTACGCTGCGTCTGCTGATTCACTCATGGCCGACTGCGGATGAGAAACATAAAGAGCCAGCTGTGCATATAATGTACACTGTATAATACCTGCATAATGCAATATGCATCTCTAGCAGTATTTTTTTATTCTCGATATGGTGAACTGTCAAATAATTCACCCCTTGATATAAACGACCTTCGTGGCTTAGTTGGTAAGACGCATGTCTTCTAACCCGGGGGTTGCGAGTTCGATTCCAGTTGGAACTTGATTTTTTTTAAAATAGCTTCAGTCTTTTTTTTATTTAGACCTCGTTAACATATTTCTGGTTGGTTGGAAGATATTACGTTTTTATTGTGTACAAAGAAAGTGTAATACATTATAATAAGTCGTGAATTAACTCTCATGCGAGAGTAAAAAAGGATGTCACAAATCGTCCAACTGTCACTAATTACTTCGCCACTCCTTCTAACTCCCCGTCGACCAATCTAGAAGACTTTGGAGCAAGTCGACAAAAGGCCGATCACCGATAAATGGCGGTCCGTTGGTTAGAGCGTAACGTTAAAATAAGCATCTTGTGGGCGACCCGACCCGACGGTGTGATAACCTGGTTTTTCCACACCTTGGAATAGGATCAGTGGTGCACTCTGAATAGGATCAGTTGCAGACTGGGCCGCACTGTATATGATACGCACAAGTGCGGCCTAGCAGCCACCTCTCCGTGAGTGCGGGAGATCTAAACAATGAACCACATTGTTAACAGCTGCCCACTATATAATATGTGTTTCCAGGTGGCGTACAGTAGCTGCACAAACACGGGACGCTCTAACCAGGCTGGTAAGGATTTACTGCGTGTGAGGACCGCACGCAGAATATTAACATTATTTTTGCTTTCTATATTTAATCTCCCTTATCCCCAAATTGCGTGGTTTAGCAGCATATTGTCCACCAATCATTATCTGGAATTATCAAGTGGTCTAGCTATTAAGAACACAAACTCCAGTACATTCTTAATAGTTCTTTGTTCACCTAATCTGCAAAAATGACTGGTCCATAGCTTTTATGCTTCCTGGTACTATGAAGTCTAAAAATGATTGTTTTCCGATGTTTATTTTCCTCGTTTAGACACTGAAGAATTAAAACAAGGCATTCTTCAGAGAACATGACTCCCACCTGTCCTTTGCATTTTGGTGGCCTTCTGGGAAGACATATCCCATTGGAATTTTCCCATATTATATTCCAGCGAATCCCGAGCTGTTTTATTTCCTATACGTGCACAAATGCGTTCAATTCTAAAAAAATACTTGAATTTAAAAAATGGTTGCATTCTTTATCTTGGAGAATTGAATCGTCTGATCACACTTAGTCATAATATGAGGTTAATCATAAATGTCAATTTATATTTTAATCGTTACTATATAAACAAGGATGCATTGATTTCACCAAGAAATGTTTATGTGACTTAAAATTAACATGTTAATCATTCATAACATATCT
Source organism: Odontocerum albicorne (assembly GCA_949825065.1). NCBI lineage: Eukaryota > Metazoa > Arthropoda > Insecta > Trichoptera > Odontoceridae > Odontocerum > Odontocerum albicorne. The sequence goes on from OX463840.1 coordinate 20,919,995, forward strand.
TGGTAAATATCATAAATTTATTTTAAAAAGTTCGTTCCTAAAATGGCAATCTATGGATACGTTCCAGCAGGGAAGCATGGAGGATTTATAAATTATGGAGATGAGTTTAGTGCGAAGAAAGAGGCAGACAGCTCAATCAATATTCAAGGACATGTGACAGCTTGGACAATAACTTGGCATAAAAGGCTTCATATGCCAATACCGTTGTATAGTGTGTGTGCACTCGAGTAAGAATATTTTATTTGCGAGACCTTGGATTGACTTGCTAACATAAATAAATTTAAAAAAAGTTTTGTTTTGTTGCACTAAGAATGTTTTAGAAATCAACAATTTTACAAAGAATTGCGAGTACACAAGTTTTCAAAAAATATTGTAATAACGAATTATTTTTGACATGTCATGCATCAATAAAATGTATATTAAATTTGATCAAAAAATCTTACAAAATACCGATAGACAAATTACTTTTGATAGAGCCAAACGACAACAATAAACTATAATGTACGAGGGTGGTCCCAGAAGTACCCGACCTTACGTATAGATGGCGGTTGTTGCTTTAAAATTACTATGGTAGAAAGTACTAAACTTATAAAGCTTAAGTTTCAAGTTTTAAAACGCTACGTTGTTTAGTATTTGTTTGGCAGCCATCAATAGTGAACGCTCTCAGTGAATTTGTAAACATGGAAAAAATTGGTCATCGTTATGTGATACAATACTTTCATTTGAAATGTCTAAGTCCAACCAATATCAAAGTCGAGCTAGATTCTACTCTGGGGGAGTCTGCTCCTTCGTTTACAACAGTAAAATATTGGGTGGCAGAGTTTAAACGAGGCCGTACGAGCTGCCAAGACGAACATCGCAGTGGTCGACCAAATGAGGTGACCACGCCAGAAATAGTAAAAAAAATCCACAAAATGGTATTGGATGACCGTCGATTGAAAGTGCGCGATTTAGCAGACATGGTAGGCATTTCAAAAAGTGCTGTACATCGCATATTGACTGAAAATTTGGGCATGAGAAAGCTGTGCGCAAGATGGGTGCCGCGTTTGCTCACAATGGAACAAAAACAGCGTCGTGAGGATGTTTCAATCGAGTGTTTGGCGATGTTTCACAGTAATAAATCCGAGTTTTTGCATCGATTCATAACCATGGATGAACCATGGGTCCATCACTTCACACCTGAGACGAAGGAACAGTCAAAACAATGGACTTAAAGGGGAGAAGACAGTTCCATCTGCAGGCAAGGTCATGGCGTCAGTTTTTTGGGATGCACGTGGGATAATTTTCATTGATTATCTTCAAAAAGGAAAAACAATCAACGGCGAGTATTATGCGAACTTATTGCAGCGTTTGAGTGATGAAATCAAGAAAAAACGGCCGCATTTGGCGAAAAAGAAAGTGTTGTTTCATCAAGACAATGCACCAGTTCACACATCCGTTATCGCGGTGGCCAAAATCAATGAATTAAAGTTCGAATTGCTTCCTCACGCACCCTGTTCGCCAGATTTAGCCCCCTCGGATTATTTTCTTTTTCCAAACTTGAAAAAATGGCTCGGTGGTAAAAAATTTGCTAACAATGAAGAGGTGGAATCTGCGGTTGATGGCTATTACTAGGCGCTCGACGGTTCTCACTATAAACAGGGTATCGAAGCTATTGAACATCGCTGGGAAAAGTGTGTCGAGCTGAAAGGAGACTATGTTGAGAAATAAAAATATTTTTTCCCAAATTTTTTGTGTTTTCTTTGTTAGGTCGGGTACTTTTGGGACTACTCTCGTATATATAATATAATACATTATTTTGAAGTTGTTTGTCTAGTTCCAAAATATTAAATATAATATGTTACTGAGAGATGTTGCTTTGTAAAGTAACAATTTTGAGGTCGATCTCATCTTCATCGAATAAATGTATCGTTCCGAATCGATCCAATAGGGCGGGGTATTATGACAGGGCTTTTGTCGTTGCTAGGCCCATGGCGTGGAATGCCTCACCTCTTAGTGTTAGTGGGTGGCGAGTGCAGTGTTAGGAAGCACTTAAGAAAAAAATGGAGATCGTATCAAAACATGTCATACATTGTCATACGAATGTTTTCTATAACATACCGAAAGATCTTTAGCTTTTTTGTAGTTCATCTTCACTGGGTAAGTTTTCTTTTCTCACCAAATATGATTTTCTCAGCATATACAGATGAGAAGAAATAATCTAAAGGCCACAGCTATCACCTTCCTATCCTTACATTCGAGTTATTTTATTTCTTTGTAATATTTTAAATCTTTTAATAAAAGTTCGATTCATAAGTTATAGTACCCTTGAGGAGAGGCTGTTCTCTAAATCTGTTCTGCTTTTAAAAATATTAATGCATAGAACAAATAAGAAATTAAAAAAGGATACAGAAAATGAAAACAGAGATAAATTATAACACAATTTAGGAAAACAGAACGTCATACATAAAAAAAATACATACACGTATGCATGGTAAACAAAATAACCATATGTTAGATTTTTTTTTAAATCAAGCATTAATATCAATATTAAAAAAAAAAAGAACACGAAAAAAATGTGGAAAAAGCAGTCAACAATTGAAAAAGATAGGAATTAAAATTTAAAAAAAAACACTAAAAAAACATTAAAAATGACGACTATATATCATAGAACAACTACATTAAAAATAAACTACAAATAATTAGTATCAGTTTACATGTGTTAAATACATTAATTGTATATACTCGTACTATATACGCACATATGCAGATACATTTTTTATTTAAAACTTTTAAAATCTCATCTAAAATTTTGTTTTTGTCCTTAGATATACGTCTGATTGACGACAAAAAACGTGTATGGCTACACACATTTTTTTTGTCTATAAAGTCCATAATCGGATAAATTTGGACATGTTATATTTGACATTCAATCAAAATCGTTTAATACCGAGTGCAATAGAAAGTTACACTCGGAGTGACTGTGGCTGGATCAAAAAGGCATTGCGAATTGACTGTCACCAAGAGAAGTTAGGCACTGATTCCTTTCTATTATGTCGATATGTTTTTTGTGCAAGCATCTAGGATGAAGAAAGAGGTATGACCGCTTTGGTTGATCAATAAAATGCACTATTAACATTAACGGGCAGTGAGAAACTTCTTAACTGCGATTTCGAAAGCCATATTTGAAAATGATCGGAAGATTTTGATTAATGAAAGTGAAAACGAAGATAAAAGTAAACGATAATACTTAGAATATGGTTGAAAATGTGTTCATTAATACATGTATGTGATGTTTCACTTATGTTGAACTTTAAACTTTTTCATATTACTGTGTTTTTAAAAATATGTAACATATGGTATGAAAAACGATAATTAATTAGGATTAACCATTAATAGTTGGAAATATATTATTAATTAATATGAATATGGGATAAAGAAAGATAACGCAATTTGCTGCTTTTACTAAGATTCTTGTATGCAGCAGAAAATCGAACAGTAAGAAAAATTTATATAAAATTAGAAGTGTTATATTGCCTGAGTTTTATCGGCGGAGGAAATATCGAATAACTAACTCCATTAACACTTCCTTTACTGTGCTAAAAAATCACGCCAGTAACGGGTTGGACACTGAGGGTATAGTAAACATGTATGTTTTAAATTAAAATTATGCAAAATCTATTAGTTTTTTTTTTGTAATTAGCTATAAACATCATTTTATTATGTAATAAAATGTCGAATAATATAAAATAAGTGTAAGAAATGATAAAATAAGAGCTGAAACAGAGGGGCGACATTTCTATAAGAATATCATTTTCCCACTGCGTCGTTCGGTCTGCGCAACGTTCAGAATGCGCATGCGTGATAAGGAGGTCTCCAACCTTTTAAAAAAAAATCATAAAATTATACAATAAAATGTAGCGTGTATTTTTTGGCAATAAAAATATAATTCGAATTAAGACAATAATTAACATATTGACAAAATATAAAATGAATATATAAATTCAAAAATAATAATATAAAAACAAACACGAAATTCAAATCAATAAAATATGCCATTTGGAAAATATAAACACTTTGAACATAGGTCAAAATTTGAAAATCCATGTTTTGATGTAAGTAATATTTCTTCGACTTTTTCACTGGCCTCCAAATCAGAATCTACTTCATCCTGTACCTCGACAAAATCTTCTGATTCTGATATATTGCCTGTCGCCTCAAATTCCAAATCACTATCATCGCTATCGATATTTCCCGCCATCTCAATTATTATTTTTTTGAAACTGAAATAATAAAGAAAAAAATATTTGTAGCTTCTTAGCATTTATTTAAGAAATAAATTTGCTGTTGGTCAAGATTCTGGACTCAGTCCCTTTATGCCCTCTTCTTGAAGTTTTTGAAGCCGTTGACAGCATTACCAACGCCTGATTCCATGCTTCTTGAAGTAGAGATCCAAATGTATTTTTGGTTATTCCACTTGTTGGATAACGACGTAAATGTACAACTTTCGTTGTATTGAATTTCAATGGAGCAAAAAATGAAACATCGAGGGGTTGTAATTTTTGTGCACTATGTGGCGGCAAGCAAAGAAAGTGCACATTATTTTCGAAAGCTCTTTCGTCGGGATCAGAACAATGGGATCCATGCCCATTCAATACCAATTTTGACAGCTTTTACTGCCAGAGACATTGAGCCAGACTCTTCACTCCAGTTACATCGTTTAGATGTCCTTTCACCATGATCTACAACAAACGGGGAGTAATTAATACAAGATAAGTTATGTCCGTTTGCCCCTTTAACATAGTGTCCATTTGCCCCTACATAACATAGAGTTTGTTTGTAAAAATATTCAGGTAGTAGTAGCATGATTTTGCCTTCCCTAATACACTGCACTGACATTAGCTAAACACGATAGAAACATAACCTCAAAAAGAAAACTTGCAGTGAAACAGAAATATTCATGTCATTATAACGAAAATATAGTTGTTGTGTATTGGTCCTTACCAGTAGGTAGACAGCAGGCACGAAGAATAATAAATATCCAAAAAATTATTGATATATTACCAGATTACTGTTTTTATGCGGAGCGCAACACTACTGACGTTGAGAAAAATACTCACAATGGTGGCCAACATGTATAACTAGGTTTGGCATGAGTAAAACGTTAAGGGGGTGTACCGTTTGCCCCGATGTCCGTATTCCGCAGTATTACCCTACCAGATAAAAAATAATAGGATTATAAAACTGGTAACCAATCCCTGGAACGAATGTAAAATATTAACTGTCATACGGAGTGTTATGACATTTTGTCAATTCTCGATTTAATATCATTCATTTCTGTTGATATTTATGAATGATTTTATTTCGTAATAACATCATTCAAATCATAGAGGTTTCGATGTGGAATACATAAAGTATGAAGACCCTACCCTGCAAGCAGTATATTTCGAGAAATAAAATAAAATATAAGTCTTGGTCACTCTTGTCCGTTCACAGATCGGCAAGGGTTAAACATATTAATAGTGACTTTCACAAAATACTCGTAACTAAGGGTAATAATACGGCTGTAAGTTTAATGCCCATATCTCTCGTCAAAATAATACTGTTGTTAATATTATAACGATGAGTTTTACAACGGAAATACGTGTCTAATAAAAAAATATCCTAACATAAGTAAGACCAGAAAAAAAAGATCACATATTTAGTTTAAAACCTATTCCGCTGAGTAAACACATCTCTTCCAGTGGTGCTTTACTGCTGGAAGCATTTTAAAAAGCCATTTTTTGGGGTCTCCACGAACCGGTCTTCATTTCTTTTGTATCCTGAAATCTCGCCTCTTTGAATGACATCTTGGGTCTAGGAAACAGCTAAAAGTTGCATGAAGCTATGTCTGGGAAGAAGGGGGACTATCAATCATGTGCAATGCTGAAAGTTACCATAAAAATGTGGATGAAGTGCGATGCGTGGGCCTAAGCATTGTGTTTATGATGTTGTAGAATCATGCGTCGAACGTCTTCTTGTAGGCGACGGATCACAATCTGGTAGTGTTCATTGTTGATATTTTGTTTCTGAGGAGCTTTCTCGTGACTCTTCTTCATATTGCTTTGTGAGCTATGCCTTCTTTGGCCGTGGAGACTAGATGTTTTCCAATGAGATGGTTGTGTCTTCGTGTGTGTCAATATTTCCATTACATAACATGACTATTATTATATGTATACTCAATCGCATTATTATATTCAATCAGCTGCAATGAGATTCTTTAGAGAAGTGATGGGGGTAACTGATGGACTGAGTTCTCTCTTCTGAGTCGTGACCTTAATGCTAAGGATCTTTACCCACACTGAAGTTGTTGCATGTCGTACACATTGTTCTCCAGTTCTCTTCCGCTTTGCATAGAGCTTGTAGCAAAGGCAGGCCCGTATCACTCTTCTTTCGGTCGTTCCAGCGCAAAGGCAATCGGCCTCTGCTTCTGCGATTCTCCATATTGCCAGTGACCATGAGTTTATCAATGTCTTGGCGTGCGAAATATGATAGCATCTCTGAAATGTTAAGTTGTTCTAATATAGAGGCATTTGTTCATCGTTGTCAATAATCAAATCAGATGGTTACTCGGCGCAGAATCTCTAATGATTCGTGTTAAAACGTCACAGATAAGTTGTCTTGGAAATGTACGTCGAATGCCAAATGAAAGGTTATCAAAGCAGTTTCTTTCGTCATACCAGAATCCGTAAGGAACGGGTCTATAGGTCGTTTAAGACTTACATGGTGAATGAAGATGTGTGCGTGGACATGTTGATCTTTCAAAAGAGCGCAGTGAAAGAATTAGCGGAGGACTGGGCCAGGTGCCAAAATCCTTAGATTGGCGATGAGATTCTGACCTTTCTAGGATAAGGGAACGACGATGATGACGAAGATATCTACAGGTAATATGGAAAACCGATGATTTTTCACGTTTAACTTACGAAGGAGTTAGACAAGGTTGATTTGATACCAACTTATTCCAAATGAGGTAGTCCTGATGTGATTAATACTGTCCTTTACAAGATGAATGTCGAAGCTAGGCGGGGTTTATATGACTCATACTAATGATCAACAGTAGAGAGATGTTCATAGTCACAAACAATGGCTTTATTTACAAAAACTCCCTGCAAAATAAAACTCGAAACGTGCCGATATTGAGATATAATGATTGTTTAATAGTGATACAAGAATGTTGTTGACGACGAGACGCTGCAAGAAAGTTCAACAAATGCATGATTAGTATGCCGAGAGGTAGTCGGGACAGGATCAGCAGAATGGTGAGACAATGGCTCCGCCAAATTCGGAATAATGCTTGTACTTGATCTACTGTATAATATCTACTGTATGTCCACAGATGGGATAATTAAGATAAAAAAGGAATCGTCGTAATGTCATGCTTTATTGTACGAGTAACAAATGTGTGTAGATCTGAAATGGAATTCAGAACAATAGGTTTTTGAGAAAAGGATACGCGTACATATTGTACAAAATAAGTAGTTGTCTATCATAGGTCTAAAGTAATTGCGTATCTTAAAATTAAAAAAAACTATATTTGAATGCATAAAAGCAAAATAAACATACATACATACATACATACACACACACATACACACATATACACACATACAGATATACACATATACACATACACATATATATATATATATATATATATATATATATATATATATATATATATATATATATATATATATATATATATATATATATATATATATATATATATATATATATATATATATATATATATATATATATATATATATATATATATATATATATATATATATATATATATATATATATATATATATAT
>OX463840.1:20930331-21000600 GCA_949825065.1 Odontocerum albicorne
ATTTTTAGATGAATCTCTTTAAAACTAAGAAAACCGTTACGAATTGACAGAAAATAAGTAACCGGAGTCTTAACGTTTGACGAATAGTCATGCCATTTTGCGCCCGATTAGTCGAGATGTTGGACGCCGTGCCGAGGAATTTAATGTTTATATACTCGTATACGTGTATAATGGGTATGTACGAGTGTACATATTATATAGTATCTTCCTACCAACATTACATAGAGATACTGAATGTTGTTTTTTTACATAGATTTAATGGTAATTATTAAATAAAAGGTTTTGGTGTAGAATTAGTAAGCTTTTTTCTTAAAATAACAAAAGTATTATTTTATGTTTAGAACTGTGAAAAGCTTTGATTGGAACATAACAGTTACATGTGTGATTATTATTACTGAATAATCTTTGTTTATTTCACTACGAATCTTCATATTGTTGTTTTAAATAACACAGGCCTGATTACATTGATAAATATGTAAAAGGAAAGCTTATAGGTAATCTTCTTAGCATTTTTAACTATATGTGAACCAGAACTTATTAATTAATGTTGAATGAATAGTACATTCATACGAACATTGGTTTATACATATTATACATACATACCATCACGATATATCCTTGTCAGGGTTGGCAGCTAGGATAAACCTTTCTTATTTGACATATAATATCTTTCGCCTATTCTACATTCATACAACTTCTTATATAACTCCTACGATTTATGTGCCAATCTGCATTTCCTTCATTCACTTGATCGAACTATACGTTCCTTGGCATTCCTCCACTATGCATTCCATTCACATTGGTACTATATATTTATTTTGTAAGTATTTATTCACTCATTCTTTCTACATGCCCAAACCATATCATAGTGCTGTTCTTCATCGTACTCAACACATCAGCCTTAAGGTCACATTCAACACAGATTTATATTTAAAAAAAAACACAAATAAATCTAAAATTAAGTAATAAGTTTCTTTATCACACGATGTATTCCGAGTTGTAAAAAAGCTAAATGAATACTTGAAATTATACTAACAACAAAAAAAACTAAGCGTTTAAATAGGAATTCTTTATTATTATTGCTTAATACTTTTCTGAAAAAAGGAAATGTTCAAACATACTGAAGAGTTCGTGGGTGTTTTTTTTTAAATTTCATTGAGAACACAGATTACGTATTAGAATCACAATCACAGTAAACTCTCGCTATCAAAATTTGGAATAATATTAAATCTATGAAAAAGAAAACTAATTTTATGATATATATTTAATTTATAAGAAACTATAAACTTTCTTAACACCTGCAAACGGAGGAAGACAAGTTATTCCTCAAAACTGTGTCTTTATTAAAGGTATCACGCTTATGATATAAGAAAAGTAACTTTATATCTTGAATTCATAAGAAACTATAAACTATATTAACACTTTACAGATGGAGGGAGACAAGTTTGTCGTAACCGTCTTAAATTGGTTGGCATAGGGTTATTCCTCAAAACTGTGTCTTTATTAAAGGTACCACGCTTATGATATAAGAAAAGTAACTTTATATCTTGAATTCATTAGAAACTATAAACTATATTAACACTTTACAGATGGAGGGAGACAAGTTTGTCGTAACCGTCTTAAATTGGTTGGCATAGGGTTATTCCTCAAAACTGTGTCTTTATTAAAGGTACCACGCTTATGATATAAGAAAAGTAACTTTATATCTCGAATTCATTAGAAACTATAAACTATATTAACACTTTACAGATGGAGGGAGACAAGTTTGTCGTAACCGTCTCAAATTGGTTGGCATAGGGTTATTCATTAAAAGTAGGTCTTAATAAAGTGTACCACGTTTATGAAATAATTTTATATCTTTGATTCGTTAGAAACTAGAAACTTTCTTAACACTACAGACGGAGGGAGACAAGTTTGTCATGACCATTCTGATATTTGTTGGCATAGGGTTATTCGTTAAAAGTAAGTCATAATAAAATGTACCATGTTTATGAAATCATTTTATATCTTTGATTCATTAGATATAAAATGATTTAATAAACATGGTAGACATTCTTAACACTGTGTAAACCGATAGAGACAAGTTATTGACGAGTGTTTTCATATTGGTTGGCATATGGTTGGTTATTCATCAAAAGTACTCGTAGATCTTCATAAAAGGTACCACGGTTATGACATAATTTTGTATCTTTAATTCATAAGATATTTTTGAAATTTCTACGGTTATGAAATAATTTTATATACTTAATTTATAATAACTTTCAAATTCTTTAACACAGTAAACTGAGAGAGATAAGTATTCATATTGTCTGGTATATGGTCATTCGTCAAAAGTCTATATGTCCGATACGCATAATTTAGTGGCATTCAATGTGGGTGGTTTTACATTTTCATTTGTGCATATATATCTAAATTACCAAGATTATTTATAGGCAAAATTACGGTTTCGGTTTGAGGACCTTTGGCGCAGTTCAACGTCTCAAATATCATAGACTACATTATACAATGTGCCGTTATATTTCGCGAGCGGCGAACCTTGCAGGTGTGGTGGCAGCATGAACATTTTATTGAAACCATTTGAAGGAGGCTATCTGTAGTCTTAAGATGCCGAAGTGATTGAATATTTTATGACAATATAATGATTCCAGGGGCAAATTTATGAATCATTGGATATTTTTCGTTTACGAGTATATAAATATATATTTTTTGTTCTAATCAACCGTCCATAAACATGTTTTTTTTAAATTTATAAACGCTAGCTTAATATTTTTGACCATTTGTTAAATGTTCATACAGATAATTATAATAACTCGTATGAGGTAAGCGGAAAACCGCACTATTTTGCATATTGTTATTTCAAAAGAAAGTAAAATATAATGCGGTTTCGATCACGAATAATAAAGCAATTTCAAAAATGTGTATCGTTTAAAAAAATCATAATTTTGTACGTAATTAGGAAAATAACATTTTCATTTCAGTGGGTGTGTCTTAACGTAATAAGATGACAAATAACTGACGAAAAAGGAAATGTGACAAAGGAACGATGATATTATGAATCAAAATAAGGTTCAATTTGCTACAAGGCACACTGAGATAAAAATTAATTATTGAAATGGTGGTAAAATAACCAAATGGTAAATATAGTTTTTTTTAAACCTGTTAGATTAGGAATGTTTACTATCATGTATGGCCTAAATTAACTTGTAATTCATTTTAACAAAACCCTATAATACATTGATACTATTATGCGAGCTTTTATCTAGTTCGAAATGATCAGAATTCTTCGATGCTCATACTAATGAATAGTTCCAGACCAGAAACTTGCTTTCAGTTGAGCTCCACACAGATGGGTTTAAGATATTCCTTTGATGCTGGTTTTTAAGAAAACTGAGAAAAATACGTTATTATATTGTATTTTTTATTTATTTATTTATTATTACACATGACAAGAAATATACACAATTTGAGAAAAAACAACAGGTAATTTGATTTGGACATACAATTTTAATGGATCTGGGTTTGTTGCCTTTCATTTGTCGTATCCCCAGTAAACTAGGCTTTTGCCTGTATCTCACTGAGGATATTTAGCATGAAAAAATAAATCGATACTTCTTTCCGATTTTTGATTACACAAAAACAAAACCCCGTTGCACGCTCTCATCAACCTGACAAACAGTGACACTCAACTACAACTGGAATATCTTGCGAAATTCAACCCCTCACACACCATCACTCCAGAAAGACCAAAAATATTAATCCCACAATATACCGCACACAATCATAAGAATATATAACATGTTTATTTAATGACGCACTAAGAGATAAATACTCAAATTGGACCGTATCAAAATCTGCTGATCAAAAATAATAGTCCACAACAGTCTTTTACTACAAACTTTGATGGATGGAAATGAAACGTGGACGAGGAAAAATACTGAAAGAAACCGAATAAATGCTGTAGAACGTAGAGTTATCAACCCTTTACATTTTTGTTGTATACCAACTATAATTTAAATTTCAAGAGCGTGAATATAAAATGTAATATTGTTTGTTTCTTACATTATGTAATTCATCTAAATTTTCCATAGTTTCAAAACGCTAATGGTCATTTGTTACAAAACAAGTCGTCAAACAAAGTGCAAACAAACATATCGCAGTTTACGTGACTTGGCAGGAGAGTGTTGACAAAATATTGTGAATATATTTTTATTTATTCATTATTCACAAAACATTAACACAATTGAAATAGTTTTAATTGAGATGAACTATGCAAATACGGAGAAGTATCCAATCTAATGATTGCAGCCGCCATCTTCATATCATTACATCCAACTTATTTTATTTGATAATATTTTTAATCGATCAATAATAGTCGATGTGCATCTCGAGTTAGAGCGCCCTTGAGGAAAATCTGCTCTTTAAATGGCGTTATATACCATAAATTGTCATTATACTTGTTTTTTTAATTATTTACATACCATACTAACAAGAAGGAGATGTATGATAAGGTGCATGAATGTAAAAGAGGTGAATGATGTGTGTGTCGAGTTAGGAAAGTTTGGCGATCTGTCATCTCTGCGTATCCCGACAGCGAAATGGCGTGATGTTATGTATGTACTAATAATGTTTATGCATATAAACTGTTATAATTTTAACAACTTGCATCACGAACATCACGAATATTGATGGCCATTCTGGTCCATACACTGTTGATAACGTGGAACCGCAAACATCACGAATCATTTGTTTTATTATATGGGCACATTCTTTTTCAAAGGCTGCTCCCAATTCGTTGACTGTTGCCGATTTTGTCTTACTTTATCTTTAATGAGTCCCAACGAAAAAAGTTCATTGACGTGAGTTCTGAGGAGCGCGGAGGGTATTCAGTGCTATCTCTACGTCCTATCCATTTGTTCGGTAGTTTTTCACAAGATAGCCCCTCACACCATGATGTTAGTTAATAAGGGTCCTCCTCATCCCCAAACTCCTCACGAATGCGTGGTATGGTAAATTCCTGCGGCAAGTTTAAGTAAACGGGTACGGTGTAAAAGAGTGTATACATTTTTTCGGATACCCTATATACAGAAAACTAATGTGAAACGAGAGATCCTTTTAAGTTTGGTTTCAATTACCGTTTCTAAAGGAACTGAATAACAAAAGGTGAGGGCGTATAACAGTCACAATGGTATGCGCGCAAAAAAATCATTTGGTTGAAAGAGAGGAAAATATTTCAACTTGGAGGTAAAAATAATTATGAGGTAAAATATCTTAAGGCGCCAATGATGCAGAAAGGTCAAAGTAAATTGTAGACAGTCTAAACAAATGAATTAAGTAGGATATATCCTTTTTGATAAAACTGCGGTTACATTTCCGTCCGACGTGCATCTCTCGGGTTGTGGAAAGAAAACAGAGGCGACATTTCAGACAGAAAGCCCTCAGACACAATGTATGTATTTATCGCCAACTAATTAAAATAACTTTTTTATCTTTTGCATCGTTAAATGAGAATCAATGTATGTATTTATCGCCAACTAATTAAGACACAATGTATGCACGGGTATTTATCGCCAACTAATTAAATTAAAATAACTTTTTTATCTTCTGCATCGTTATATACTCGTACATAAAATTAAGTACGAAATCATTACTCAACTGAAATTAATTGAAATGTTTACATAAGATTACGATTAAGAAGACATACCATACACGCCATATCCGTGCGGGGTAGGCAGAGATGATAGATTGCCAAATTTTCCTATCACGAAAAACTTCCTTCGCATCCTCTACATTCGTACACCTTCTTACCGAGGTCCTTCTATTTATCTTATTCGTTAACTTTTCTTCTTATAAAATTTTATTCACTTAGTCCAACCATACTTTTCTATTATATTATTCAACATCTAACCGAGATATACGAAACTATTTTCCGGACAACAAATAAAATAAAAACTAGTAATAATAATAAATAATTACTAGGCAGTAATTATTTTTGATTGCTCAGTAATACTTTAAGAAGCGAGAGAGTTAAGAGGGATATCGAACGGCGTGTAGTGATATGAAACAAAGTCAAAAGGGAACTCAAACATATACTTGTATACTCGAACGAGACAGTATCAAAATTTGCTAAGATGATATTATACAATAGTATTTTGGTGCCAACTTTGATAAATGGGAGTAAAACGTGGACGTGGGAAAAGACTGAGAGGAATCGAATAAATACTGTAGAAATGTATGCATTGAGAATACACGGAGTGACTATGTATGACAGAATACGGAATTAAGTGATAAGGGATGAATATGAACTTAATGATGATGAGTTAAGATGAAGAATAGCACGCTAAAATGTTTTGGGTATGTGAAACGAATGAACAAAGAAAGACTAATAAAACAGATATAAAGTGCAGATGTGAGTGGAAGGTGTGTAAGACCAAGGAAAGTATGGTTGAATCAAGTGAATGATTTTATAAGAGAAGGAAACGTAGAAAGTCAGGGTAATTGTAGAAGTTGTGTGCATGTAGACGAGAAGGAAGACTTTGTGCCGAGATAGGAAAGTCTGGCACTCTGTCCTCTCTGCCTGCCCCGACAGGGAAATGGCGTGTATGTAATTACGAGGCATTCATAACTTGTCCGAAATTTATTTGTGCACCATTCGATGAAAGCACCCGTGGCATTCGTTAAGCTGCCGAGAGAGCAGAGCCTCTTTGTGGCACGTGACGTGGGCGGATGGAGCCAATGGCGAGGCGCGGCCTCTTCGGGTCGCGACACTAGTGCCAGATACCAGCCGCCACCACCGCTCCCGCTTCTTACCGTCAGAGTTGTGCTGCCGCGGACTAAAACATTATTTACTTACCCTTACTCTAACTAACTTTCTTTATGGAAGCGAAATAAATTCATTCTAATTTATTTATAATACATCAGAATTATGATTATCTAGGGAAAATAAGCATTATGACTTATAAACTAAATAAATTGATTTTGTTGACGCCCTTTAAGTTCTAGTTAATAAAACACTGGTCTAAATACCATAAATTTGATTCTCTATGGCACCAAAAAAAAAACAAGGGACCCTAGTCTGTTGCCTGTCTACCTGTAGTAGAATTTCCAACAGAGACGACAGTGAACTTTGAATTACTCGCTTAGTAACCTTGCTACTCTATACTAAGGTTTTATTACCAAATATTTTTTTCTAAACATATGCAAATGTAGCAACGTACTCAATTAAATGCCCGAGCCACCACTTCCTATCCTCACACTTTATCATTTTTTTTATCCTCACACTTTATCATGGCTATGATTCCCGTGTTGGAGCGCCCTTAAGGGGTAGTCGTACAATCAAGCAGTTTCTTTGTCAGAGTAGGCAAGACGGCTGAGCGTCAGACTTTCATATCCTTCACCTCTTCTACATACATTGAGCTAATCATGTTTTCCATGGTATTTGTTTACCATAATTTTTGCATTATATATCTGTTATGTTAGTCTTTCTTAATTTATTCATTCTACATACCTAAACCATCTCAGAGTGATTTCCTTTTTCTTACTCAACACATTTGTCTTAAGTTAACATTCATGCCTGATTATTTTATTCCGTATTCTGTCATACACTGTCACTAGACGAATTTTTCTCAGTACACGCATTTGATAAATTATCATTTTATTATAATAATTAATTATCTGAAGGCTGGATTAATAAAGAATTCTGGCCATGCAGTACAACGCGTCACCATAATTAATTAGGATATTTTAGGAGCATCTTACGAATGAACCTACTTTCTTCCTTGAATCGGTATTATCAGCTAAATTTATTCACGTTAGAACTATGATCGGAAAATTAATATATAATTCAAAAACTAGAAATAGAATGGTGCATCATGCCACAGAAAATAAATGAAAGATAAAGGAAAGGGAATGATTGAATCTAATATATTGAACAGCCACCACCCTCCAGGAGGTTGGTGGGGAATCGAATCTCGAATCACAACGAGCTTGCAATACAATCTGTCATAATGTGGGCTTGGTTGAAATAAGGTTTCGTTTCAGAATCTGCAGTGCTGACATGTACGAGTATGATTCTTGATTTACACTTTTGTTGTATACAGTACAACCTGACGGACTTCTTGCCATGTGGTTATCTCTTTAAATGAATCAGAAATATGTTAAAGAGGCTTAATCGAAAACCAGACTGGAATCCTTTTAAAAAAATTCGGGTCGCAGCGGGGACAAGTATCTTATCAACTAGGCCGCGGAGGAGGTTAGGTATTTGAGGATTGAAACCACAGAAGAATTTAAATTGATAAAAATTTTCTAAGAAAATTATAGGTATAAAAATGCAAAACTCGTTTTTTTATTAGAGTAAGTTGGTATTATACTATATATTGAAAAAACAAGAAAATAAACTTAGATAGTTGAATAAAATTTAAAGAGAAGAAAGGTATTATATTACACTTTCGTTGTACTCGTATACGGTCCAACTTTGCGGGTTTATTGCCGTGCGGCAATCTCTCTAAACAAGCAGAAAGATTTTGACGAGATCTTAAAATTGACAACCATATAAAAAAAATCGGGTATAAAAAGTATGTTTAGGTCATCCCGGTTGATTTGGCGGAGCTCCAGCTTCATAGCTTGCCTGATAATATGGTTTGGCGGAGCTCAAGGTTCATAGCTTGCCTGATAATATGGTTTGGCGGAGCTCAAGGTTCATAGCTTGCCTGATAATATGGTTTTCAAGTCTTACTATTATTTTTCCACTATAGTAGTAACACTGCGGCTGCTTCGAATATGAGAACTTTATCAAAGGTTTCGGCTTTGTGGAACTCTATATTGGAATAATAAATTACTTTGTTATTCCACTAATTATAGCATATTAATCCCTAATACACGTGTTTCTATCTCTTATCCCGACCCTCTCTTCAGGCGGAATGACAAAGTAATTTAGTGGAATAATGTCTTATCAATTAGACTACGGAGATCGGCATTAATTGTTCCTAAGGCTTAATTAAATTTAAATTTTAAAAAAAGTAATCATTTGGCTAGTTTTGGAATGAACTGTAACTTATTTTTAATATATCATATATGATAATACTCGAGTCCAATTTTACTATCGTTAGTGCAATTTGACAAATCGACGAAGCCGATGGTTTTTT
Source organism: Odontocerum albicorne (assembly GCA_949825065.1). Classification (NCBI taxonomy): domain Eukaryota; kingdom Metazoa; phylum Arthropoda; class Insecta; order Trichoptera; family Odontoceridae; genus Odontocerum; species Odontocerum albicorne. The sequence goes on from OX463840.1 coordinate 20,939,472, forward strand.
TAGTTGAAATAACAGGGATCTGTGTTAATGAAAATATAAACAGTGGCCTATAATTAAATTAACATCGGTCATCAATCACTTCGCTGTTTGTGTGAAAGTGTGCCCTAATTTTCACTCATACTTAAATCTTAAAATATTACAGACATCACTTTGAAACATTACATTCGGATAAACTTTCTTAAAAAAGTAAAAATATGTAATTACGTTAATTTTTATTTCGCTGGTGATATGTACTTGCAATTAGTCCCGTGTCTCGAAAACAAATCTTTCCAGTTTTGTCGCAATACACTCGTAAGTATTTATAATATTGTATTGAGTATTGAACATTACTTCGTCTTGAATTGAGGACATTTAAAAATATTTTTAATTTCTTAATCTCATTCGATATCATCATTGTCCAGATATTATGCAGCTCAATGGGCCTTAATACCACATACTCATACCGAGTTATACATACAAAGATCTACTTAAATAATGGTTCATATCAGTGTAATAGTGCCATCTTTGATGTATGGAAGTGAAATGTGAAAAAATAATGAAGAGTCGAGTAAATACGGTGGAAATGCGTGCATTGAGAATTAGTTTATTTTCATTATTTTGTGTACATGGTTTGACATGGCACATCTGGCGAGTTTATTTGTAAGAAATGGATTTGTTAAAGGATAAGGAAGGAAAGGAAATGAAAAATAGGATGAAAGGATATTTTGAATGATGTAATATTTTTTCAATACCCTATTAAATGTAAATAAGGATGGTGCACATATGATACATCTAGGAACTTTGTTCCACAGTCGTTCCGAGTGAACCGCAAATGAAAATGTGGTGGGATGTGTCGATGTATGACAAAATTAAAAACGTAATTATTAAATATAAATTAAAACTGGCTTGTTGAATATGAACAGTTTTAATTCATACTTAAGAGACCGCGTAGAGGTGGTTTGGACATGTTATTCGGATGGGTGACGAAAGACTCGGTAAATTTAAAATGCAAGTACTAGTGGGAGTCATGGTAGAGGACGGCTGAGAAAAATATGGTTGAAACAAGTGAAATTTTGAAAGGAGGAATGGTAAAGATTAAAATAAACAGAACGAACTGTATGAGATGTACATATGTAGGGGAGGTGAAGGTGATAGGAAAGTTTAGCGCTCAGTCCTCCTTGCTCGCCGCAACTGGGAAATTATTTGACAACTCCAGATTGTATACAACGGAAAATTTATACAATACAAATATACATATACAAAAAAATATTTTGTTGATATGTCTTAGTAATTGACGAGCAATACTGTTAAAAAAGGTATAAACCTAAATAGAAATATGCGTAATTAATATTTTGTTTCATTATTTCAGTTAATTATGTATGGATTTTTACGTATGTTTCATACAGGGTCTTTCAATAAGGACGCTCGATTTTTAAATGTAAATAAATATGACAATGCCAGTTTCGTTTTGAAAGAAGTACGGACCGATGATTCCGACAGACCAAAATCCGCACCAAACAGTGACTTTCTCGGGATGCGTTTGGTGCTGGTGTATCTCGTGTGGATTGGTATCGTCCCAAATCCGACAATTTCACTTGTTCATACGGCGTTGTCTATGGTCGTTTACCTTAAATTGCTGGGTCAGCTGGATTTTATACGGGTGCAGACCCAAGTCCCGACGCAAAATTCGCCAAGTTGAAGTCGCAGAAAGGCCAAGTTCGAGTGAACGACGAGAAATTGACTGCCTCGGGTTTTCCCGTACACTCTCACGCACAGCAGCGATGTTTTCAGCAGATCTTGCGTTTCGGTGACGTACGGGTGTTGGCTGATTATTTATCGAACCGGTTGACTCGAATTTGGCCACCAAACGTCGAATAGTCGACTCGGCAGGACGGTTGTGGCGAGGATAAAATTACGTAATGCGCGGAACATTTCTCGAACGGAGCACTGATTTTGAAAATAAAATTTGATGATTTGCACACGTTGTTCAACGCTATAACCTTCCATGGTGATTTGCCATACACTATTGAACAATTCACAACAAATTTGACAGATGTTGCTTTAACAACATGGCCGCTATAACCTAACAAATTTCGAGCGTCCCTATTGAAAGACCCTATATATGCATCCATTCAAAAGAAAATATAACCTGTTTCTACATGGTTCAACAATTATGATTTCGTCTCTAATGAGAATATTTTGACGGTGGATAATGTTTGCCCCTTTGTATTGACCATAGCTAAAAGTATCCGAAAGTTAGCTGGAGGAAAGCTTTGTCGCTGTGTAACATACCAGACGGCGGAATGAACGACGGCAAATCAAACGATTTAAGCGCGTGTCTGAGGTTGGTGTAGCGATGTGAAGTTCGTGACTTTGTGTCAGCTGGACTAAACATATTTAATAAATGTTCAAAACAACAATATAATATTTTTCCTAACTATCCTTGTGCCCAAGTTAGTGAAACGTTTGTCTTCTGTCTGGGTGTACCTAAAATTAATTTTGTTACTTTTAGGTGTGTAGAAGAATTTTAAATATTATATATGCGATGACACTCTTGATATTCGCATTATGAATGCGGATATTCTGAGGAACGAATCAATGTATATTTTCCTTGGCAATTTTTTCAACCTGCGGATTCGATTCCCGTTGATATTCAAATTTTTAAAAAGGATTCCAATCTGGTTTTTATTTAAAGTTTGTTAAACCACATTTCAGGTTGGTCGGAGGAGATTGCCACATGACAATAAATCCGCTAGCTTGTACTGTATACAACGGAAGTGTAATGTAACGTATCCCGGTGAAGCGAGAGGGAAAATTATGATGAATATATGCCAAAAGAACAATATATGACAAAAAGAGAATATATGACAAAAAAATAACAATACGAATACATAAGGTAACTTTAAAATACTTAGCAATTGATGTTTCCCTTCATATTTATATCGAAACACCGAAGAGTAAAATTCAAACATGATACTAGATTATGAAATTAAATATACTATAGTTTAAATAGCGCTTTTATGAAATATTAGTCAATCAACCCGTTCCGTGCTCGGTTTAAGTTTTTATATATAACGTTTGTGAACTTTATTTATTTATTTTATTTTATTTCAACGGTCAAATTGCCTTTTTTGATACAAAGATTAAAAAAAACAACTTCTATAATTTAACATTGACATATAAGTAGTGCTATATAATCTGCTCTAGACTATTCCACAAGTCATGATTGGCCTCAAACATACTTTGTAAATTTTGACCTCAATGTTTATTCGTTTGTATTTGTTCTTCCAGACCACATACTCGTATTTTAGGCATCCTGAGCCGCACTGGCTTTATTTACCTGGCATCCTATTTCTGTGTGAAGATCATTGTAGCTGAGCAAATTGACCCCTAGATATTTGAATTAAATCTTTTTTTTCAATAGGATGTTCTATAGGTTCAATTGATGTCATGAGATATACTAAAAACATCGCGTCCCACGGGTTTGGGACCGTTGCAAGTATATCATTATAATGACTGCGTGTGCGTAAAATAAATATACACAAAATTAAAAAAACGTGTTGAATTTTTAGAAAATCCAAGTGATATTGGATTAAATTAATTTACGTCAACACGTAGTAGGATAATTACTGCAGGCTCACAGTTCTAAATGTCGAAGTTCAAAGACCAAAGATGACCGATAGATTTAGTTTCCAAATTTCACTTAATTTTTACGATTATGTTGAAAACCCGCATGTAAAATAATATTGATGGATATCGAGAAACATCAAACATGTTCACTAATCAATTCGGTTAATTATGCGAGTTAGTATAAAGTTACGCACATACTAGTACAACTCATCTAGAGATGTGTTTTTAGAAGTAGGCAGAAAAGACACATTTCTCCCAATAAAAAACATCTCTATCAACCTCTTTCCATTTTTTACTCGCTCTTTATTTATTTCAAACGTACATATATTTACTTTGTATTTCGCAACTATTTTTCTCAATTTGACCAAACCATCTAAAAGTTCCATTTCTAATTCTACTAATACCACTCGTCTCGAACAAAGACTTATTTATAATCAAATTATTCGTTACTCAATTATACATTGTAATACCAGATATTCTTCGCAAGGCACGCATTTATGCCAATTTTATTTTGCTCTTATCACTTTCAATTTCCAGGTTTCGTTCCCACACATCAAGGTGGACATTATTGTATTAATTAATTCGTGTGTTACTCTTAAAAAAACCGTATTGTTGATTCGAACATATTAAAGACATCATTGTCTTCAGTTCCGTTAATCGAGTCTTAGGGTTTAGAAGCAATTGAATAGGCACGTAACTCGCGCCCAAACTATCTTAGCGTGATCTTCTTTAACTTACTCAACTCATCAGTTTTAAATTCACATTCGTCCCTAATCACTTAATTCAGTAGTCTGTCACACATTATCACTCCATGCGCTTGTCTCAAAGTACGCATTTCTACAGCATTTATTCGGCTCCTCTCAGTACTTTTCCAGGTCAACGTGTCACTTCCATACAAGCCAGTTGGCAACAAAATAATATTGTGGACTATCATCTTAGCAAATTTCAATACTGTCCGGTTTATATATTTTAGTTTTAGTGCCGTATTGACTTTGTTTCCTATCACTGCACGTTGTTCGATATCCTTAACTCATCGATCATTTATAAACGTAAACATGTTAATAATATCCGACCGACATAAAACATGTTTTGAAGGAAACATAACATCGCTTGTATGAAATTTATTATTTTATTAAGGAGGAATTGAATCGTGAAATATTTATTTTACTAGACTCAATTTTTAAATACATAAAATTGAGTAAGGCATTATTATTCGACATTTGAAAGATATAAAAAAAGTGAAATGTACCATTTTCGCATGTATGATACAAGTCCGTATGTATGGAATACGTGTATGAAAAAATATTCACACACGAGTATGAGTATACTTATGAATCCGTGAGCCGAGTATACCGCTATTTCCTTACAGATTGTTGACTTCGAAGTGCGTAGTATAGGAGTACAGAACTGAGGATCTGATTAACTTGGTATGTTGATACGGGACTTTAAAAATATTATGCTCCATTCATATTTGTGAGGAAAAATACCACGCAAAAGTATGAGGTCGATGACTTGTAAAGGACCTCCTTGCGTTGGTTACATTTTGTGGCCATAAAGCTGTTTTATGTTTATTCATACATAGTAAGTACGTTCATAAAACGAATGTTGTGCGAAATTCGTATATTTGCTTAAAAATGCAATGTGATATGTGAACATGGTATGACGAATAACGGTAATTATGCCGTTATTTTAAATGTAATACCGAACAATTTACATATTATATTAATAATAAACCAGAAATTGAATGAAGATGAAAAAATAAATCTTAGTTAATGTTTTCATAAAATTTACTGTCCACGCTTAGGAACCATAAAAATAGTACCAAAATAATGCGCACATACAAGCCGATTAAACCCTCAAATTATCGTTTTTATAGTTAAATCAAATATTTATAAAAGAAGAAAATACTATACTTCATAGTTAAAAAAATATTAACACGAAGATAAAACAAACGAATATGGAAATGAAAATCCTCCGAGCTATTGCAAGCAAAACGCTTTGAGACAGAAACTTCAGTACCCCAAGAAATATGTGTAAATGATATTGTGAAATGAAGTAGAAATCGCAGAAGACACTGACGATGTCACGTGGAAAGTATGGATACTACAAGGGTTATCTACGTGGTAATGCATGAAATACCCGCTGGCAGCCCCCCTCCCCTTCCGGGAATACCTCCAAAAGCATGGAAGAAAAGCTGGGAGTCAACATCTCAAAAGAGGTAGTCCTGATGGTAACATACCACAGGTAAATTTGAGAGAAAGAAGAAGAAAGTACAGTAAATTTAGTCTAAAAGAAAAGTCATAAACAGTTAATTTCTTGTAAATATTGGTATAGTTGAAATGTTCATATTAAACAGTCATGTAGTAGTATATGATTTTCCCACTGTATCTTTAAATTATAAAAAAAAAATATTAACTTGATTCAACATGGTTCTTAATTTATTTCTTGTTTTAAAAAGCGAAATATACGTAATACTATTGTAAAACGGTATTTTTATTAAGATAATTTAGTATCTAGTCGATTTAGAAAATATATAGTATCTAATCAATCTAGATAACATTTGGTATATCTTAAATCTATTATAGATAACATTTGGTATCTAGTCAATCTAGATAACGTATGGTATTTAGTTAATCTAGCGAAAGTCGAATTGTGTATATTTCTTGTAAGTATGAGATTTGAATTTCTCATCTAAAAGCGAAATTTTAGACGCTATAGTATATCATGTTTCAAGGTGCGATAGTGTTCTCTGTTCCAAGACATATTTGGAAGTCGCATTCGCGTAGTGTTTAAATAACTATAACTGTATATAATATACGAGATTGTATTATAAACAACGCTATTTTTATGTGTAGTTACAAGTACAATAAGAAAATATTCACGTTTATCCTAAACTTCAATCACGCTATTCATTGTATTAAAACAATTTAAAATTACTAGGATAAACTAAATGTTACTGTTGCTTAAGCATTGAATACTTGATAATATTTTTAAAAAATAATACGTGTAGTGTCAACGATATCGTACGTAGTCGGATTCTGAATAGAATAATAAATTAATACGTGCTGTTTGATATTCTTCAAAGGAACTTATAACAACTGGAATCATCACTTTTAACTTAGAAACTACTTGACATTTAAGTATCAAAGTTATTTCCAGTTTAATAATGACGACTTCAGTGGTCTTATTGGTAAAACATATGTCATCTAATCAGGGGGTTGCAGGTTCAGTTCACAGGTTTTTTTTAATTTTCCAGTCAGGTTTACATTTTAGGCTTCTTGGACATTTGTTTGGTTGATTGGCAGAGATTACCACATGGCAATAAACTCACCAGGTTGTCGTATATACAACGAAAGTGGAATATAAATTTACTATGCAACGAAAGTATTTATTAATTTTAAATCTATCATGTCAACATATATGCAACGAATTTGGTAGCGATTTATTCCAATCAATCAGCATTGATTCATAATATATCTTATTTAGAATTCATGACCTAATGCAAAGTAAATAGTCCATAACGTTCAAATAACGATAACATAAACGAAAAAAAGACAAATTTTATGGATGTGGTTGGAGTCGATCAACAATTTCATTATTTGTATAAAGAGGGTACCATTGTCTGTACTTTCTTTTCACTGACAATCAAAACCCTTGTTTTTGACATATTCGCTTTCAAGCCTCTCTCATTACAAGCCGCATTAACCCCTCCAGTAAGACTTGTAGACTGCAAATCATCAGCAAGAGAACATTGCCATCGGTATATCGAAGTTTATTAATTATTTTATCGTTTATGACTCTTCCATCTTTCCCTTAATCAATGCCTATTTAAAATGGCTCAAAAATAAACATTAAATAAATAGGGGAGAGTATCCATCCTTGTCGAGCTCCACCACATATTTCTATATCGAGTGTCAACTCGCAATCTATTGTAAATTAATTAACTGCAGCTTTTTGATGGCAATAAAGATTACCGATACTTAATCGATCTTTCTTATCTTTTATATTTCCAAATTGAAATTACTTACAAGAGTTAATGTATAAATCATTATCATACCGCACGTATTGATAGATTTCATAAAGTAATACCGGCACATCATGCGAACACATTTATGCATATATAACCCGTAATTAAAATTCTGAAGTCGTACGCCCATATTGGAAGATAAATTGACTTGAATTTCGTATAGGGATTTATGGATACAAGTTGTAACAAGTATTCTCGGCTCTTTACTTGTAGATCCGGCTGTCAGTGCTGAAGAATGCCCAAACCTATAGAAAAAAACAAAATTTATCATCAACGCTTTTTAAAAAAAAAATATTTAGCGGTTTATCTTGGAACGATACGGGATATCTAGACTGACCTTCGAGGAAGTGCCAGTGGTAAGGAAGCACCGAGGTCGTCTACGATCAGGTTGAGCACAACGTTAAGAATGGTTTGGTTTGACTGAATGTTTCTAATTAGCGTACCAGTGCCGAGGAAAGAGATGCCTGGAGGCGCATCCTCAATTCAGCTCTAGACCACGATGGTTGTTACTCGAGACAGTAGATAGAAAAAATGCTTAGAGTAAGTATATTGTGAGTAAGTATATTGTGAAGAATAACAATACTCCATTAAAAAACAAACCTATGTTTTCCTATTAACTTGCATACCCGTATATATAATGAATTCATTGGTAAGAAAAAAACATTTTCGAAATTCTTCATTAAATTCAACAAAAATATAAAATATTTCGAAATAAAAGCTACAAATAATTTTATAGATTAACCTTAAATTAATAACAATTATAAAATGATCTACTCGTTTTGTTTTAAATTTACACATAAAAAATACTTTTATAAGGTGCTATTTTGTAACACCAGTTACTCCAACAACGACCCAAGAATTTGTGTTAGGCAGTACTAAAGCTCAAGGAAAATTATGAATTTAGATGAAAAAAGACCTCCGAGTGAAACTAACTAGGATACCGTCAGGAATTGAACACGGGACGGCTGGGTACAAGTAAAAATTATAACCTCTAGGCGATGTTGCCAACAAACAATGGAGGTGATCATATTAAATACAGTTTTGGTAGTCTTATCCAAAAACAAGTATTTACTTATTAAATAATTTTATGCAAATACATTTGGCGGATTTATTGCTTTTATGCAATTTCTTCCAATCAACCAGCTTTAGTTTCATAAATATTTTTAGTATCCATATTTTAAACTTAGAAAACGAAAGTAATATTTGAGAAAAAGTAACAATTATCTAAATAAAAGATAAATCTCAAGGAAAATAGGGATTAGGGTGGGAATTGTATGGATGTTAAGGACGAGGATTATTTTGCGATTAATAATGTAACTTCAGTTTTTTCTTGAATTTCAATAAGGATGAAACACAACCGATTGAACCAGAAATATTGAACCGGAAAGATCGAACCAAAGTTGAGCAAGTGAACCATCAAAGATGATGTACTCGTATGACGCGCTGGTACAAAAGTATTCTGCCGTCACGAGATCAATACAAATAAAAACGTATATAAAGTAAAAATATCGTTATATTAATATAAAATATTGTGTCATTTACAATTATTTTGACATTTTAAATATATTTTCTTTAAGTAACTTGTAGATAAAATTAGGAAAACGATCTCACAAGCCGGGAGGCGAGCGGGCGGGCAAGAACAAACGCTGCAAAGTGATTTATCACAATATGCAGTTCAGTTACTTTGCTTTTTAAAATAAATTAATGTGATTTGTTATTTAATGATTAATAATTATTAAACAATTTTGAAAGTTCTTGTTTTAGTCCTTTCACTTTCATCAGCAGGCGGTGGAATCTATGAGAATTTATGGAGAAAAATAATAAATATTTTTTTTGAATGGTGTACAATATTGCACAAGGCAAGTCGAGAGATGCCCGCTAAAAATGAGTTGACAAACTACGAAGATGTACTGGGAAACATTGGGGGTTGAGAAAAACTAGTAGAGGCATTAGAAATGAATATTTTCATATTGTATTGTATAATACAGTTTCATTGTACAGTACAACTTGGTGTGTATTGCCATGTGACAATTTCATCGATACAGCTGTCAAAGGTCTTAAGTAAAAATCAAAACGATTTAAAAAAAATAGGTACCAACTAGAATCGCACCCGCAACCCCTATTTGAGAGAAAGGCGTTTTACCAATTATGCCACGGAGGTCGTCTTATTTGTAAGCTCTTCTTCATTCCTCTTAGAAACCCGAGAAATCTCTGAAATCGATACCATGTTTTTTTCTTCAAATAATAAAGACCATATAAACACTCGTCCTTCGGAAAACAAGTTGAAAAAAATATGTGGGTATAGGGGCTTATAACGACCAGTCCGGTCCAATAACCAACAAACTTTTCACATTCAAATATTATGGATGTCCTTCAATCAAGAATATTGAGATAGGCTCGTAAAGTGCGAACTTAAGACTACAGAACAATCAACACAGCCACCTTCCTGGCCTAGTTGGTAAGACGCTTGATTTCCACCCTGGGGTTTCGGGTTCTATTTTCGATGGCATCCAAAAAAATGAAAAATAAATAAAAAAGGATGCCAGTCTGGTGAAAGACCAGAATACTCGAACACACTAGAAATGTGCAGTAGTATTGATAACATGTACGATGATGAATAACGAATTTCGTGCTCACTCTAATTGTTCTTAAACCTGAAGGTACGATTAATGTTGTCTTCCGGTCACGCTCTTCAACATATGCACATCACCAATGCGGATAGGTTGAGGAGTGCCATACGAAAACAAAGGGCTGACTACATAAAAAAATATACTGAATCCCTTAAAGTAAACGAGCTGATGAGTAAGGCAGCACAGGACCGGGAGATATGGAGATCGTACCTTAACTTTTTTCCCTTATAGTCATCGATTCCTTAGCTTTGGTAAATCATACAATACAATTTAATATTGATTGAACAATACATATTTGTGGCTTATTTATTAAAATCTTCAAATATTAAAAAAAAATCGATTACTTCAACTTTTCACTTATTTAGTGAAAATATATACATAAGCAATATAATAATATATTTGATGAAGTTTTTTTTATTATTCATTATCGGAACGTTGTTGACCATGAAACGAGGACGTGGGAAATAATTTATTTGGACGACTTTTGTAAAATACAAATGCCAACACTGACGTATGGGAGTGAAACGTGGACTTAGAAATGAATGAAAAGAATCAGTGGAAATGCGTGCACTGAGAAGAATATGTGGTGTTAATGTATAATAGAATAAGTAATGTAAAGATTAAAGATGAATGTGAGTTAACCCTTTCTGTCCTGTGATGTGTAACTAGTACACATTGCTTATAAAAACTTTAATATCTCTATAAATATTATAAGTACTGGGTTCAAATTTTAGGTATTTCTCCGTAGTACATTTACGCGATGAATGAAAAAAATAATATTAATAATAATTAGCACTTATCGGCCACATCAGAGATATTTTGTGGAATAAATTCACCAATACAATCAAACATGTGCCAGTGTGTGACGTAGGTATATTCATTCTAAAAAACCCGCTATGGGTGAGGAAGCGACGCTATTCACGTCTCACTCTCACTCTACTTCGATATATGGGAACGCAAGAAATAGAATCTTAATTCGCTCGCTTCTCTCGCTTCAGTAGCTCGCGGGCTTTCGTTTGAGGTGGTCGCTTCACCCGTTTTGTGAACGTCGGCCAATGTTTTTTTTCTTCATGTTTTCAGCAATTAAATTTCAATTATCACTTTTGACTTCAAATTTAATTAATTTAAGCGATTGGCTATGAATATTCTTATTTATCCGATTTTAAATCGCTTATTTTTACATGTGTATTGAATACACAGCACCGGAATGCGCGGATTTTTTTAGCACAGGCAGGGAAAGGTTAAACACTATTGTGTTAAGTAGGATGAAAAGGAGCACGTTCAGTTGGTTTGGACATTTTAAACGGATGGAAACAAATTTACAATGCAAGCGTGGGTCAGAATTATGATAAGAGGACGACAAAAAAGTATGGATGGACCAAGTGAATGAAATTTTGCAAGGATAAAAGGTAAGGAGTAAGAGAAACATAAGGTACTGTGTGGGTGTAGAAGAGACGAAGGAAGTACGCCACGATAGGAAAGTTTGACGCTATGTCCTTTCTGCCTACCCCAACAGGAGAATAATGTGATGGTCTGCATGCATGTATCTACAAGTGTTTAAAAAATCTGCCATTTTTAATCCTTAATTTATAAGTTCTAAAACACTGTTTTAAAAAAAATGTATTTTATGAAAAATTGCGAGTTCGGCAGGAACGACGGGTACCAATTATCAATAATGGCAAAAAACTCAGCGAATAAATCTTCCTTGATATGTGATTTGCTCTTTCTGCAGATGTTGAATACCCTTTAAAATTGTGGCACAATGCACTCCTCGTCCGTTGTGAAAGTGGAGATGCACGCTTTAACATGTGCTCGAGTACAAGATGTGAGAACAGGCAACGAACGGGTTCGTTAAATAGATTTATTGTCACGATTAATCAACACCTGTGGAAAAGTTGTGAGAAATCAATTGACAAATCGTGTTAAAAAATCTTAAAAAATTATGTAAGACTTTTAGACAAGAAAATATTAGTTTTGTTGTAAAACAGGTGAACGTTGATTTGTGCGAAATGTCTCGTATTGTGTAAATACGTACACAAATGGTGGAAAATTCTAGGAATTGTGCGGAAAATAAATGTTAACTCATGTACGACTATATACTTGTATGTCAAACAAGTAGTGTTAAAAACTTGAATCATTGGCCACGATCTATGAGATAATAAAAAAACAAACAAATTCGTTTAAAACTATTTTACTTGATTACGCATCACATTCTATTTATCAGTGATTATGAGTTAACGAGGGATATTGAACGGCGAGTAAAGACGAATTGCAGAGTTTAATAAGTAAATTGTATGAGAGATGTAAGAGAAAGATCTGAGAATTAATGTTGCAAAATATAAAGTAATGGTGATAGAAAAGCGTGAAAGGAAAAAATTAAATGCTATATATGAGTGAATAATGAGATTGAATCTAGTTGAGAAATTCTACTATTTCGATACTATTTTTCCAAGTGGAAAAGTTAAGAGGGGTAAAGAATGGCGTTTGGTGATAGGAAACTAAGTCAATGGGACACTTAAACATATATACTCGAAATGGATAGTATCAAAATCTGCCAAGATGATAGTCCACAACAGTATTTATTACTGACTTTGATGAATGGTAGTGAAACGTGGACGTGGAACAATACTGAAAACAACCGAATAAATGCTGTAGAAATACGCGCACGAAGAATACATGGGGTGATAATATATGACAGAATACAGACCAAAGTGATTAGGGTTGGGTGTGAACTTAAGACTGATGTGTTGGTAGAGGGATGCAATTTATTTCAACTGTAACATCGCCTGCCCATACGGTGGACGTGGTTGGCGTTGTAACTGCACATAAACACTCTTAACTTATTCAGGCCGAAATTTTTTGGGTCTCAATGGTATTTTTTTCAAAATATGATGAATAAACATACCAATTAATATTACAACATGGAAAGAAAAGAAAAAAAATCAACCAATACAAGACATGCAAAATAAAATTTTAACTTAAAAAATTGATTCAAGGGGATATTATAGGACAAATTATAAAAAAAATACTTAGGATAAAATATAATAAACAGTATCTCAGTCAAGAGCTAAGATTGAAGAAATGTCGAAGAAGGACTCTCCTGAATTTGACGGCATTTACATTAAAAATATCTACCAAACCAGGCACGGAGTTACCCATATATAGTTTCATATACCCATATATAGAATACATACAGATATACTATATAGTTTCAATTGCACAGTGGAACGAGATATTGAATGGCTAGTTGCAATCGGAAACAAAGTCAATGGAACACTAAAATACATGTTTCGAACCAAGCAATATCAAGATCTGCTAAAATTAAGGTTCGCAATAGCATATTAGTGTCAACATTGATGTATCGTAGTGAAACGTGGAAAATTAACGAAAGGAGACGAGTAAATGTGGTGGAAATGCGTCTACTAAGAAAAAAAACGTTTGTCGATGTATAGCATAATAAGAATTTAATTTAAGAGTATGGTACATGAGAGCTAAAAACTGATGTATTAAATTGGGTAAAAAAGAACACTTTGAGATGGTTTAGAAATGTTAGACGGATGGAGTGGAAAAAATAAAAAAATATAATGCAATTATAAATGGGAGTCGTGGCAGAGGACGACTGAGAAACGTATGATCGAATTATTGTATACAGTACAGCCTGTCGGGCTTATCATCATGTGGCAATCGTTTCCAATTAATTAAAAATGGTCGTAAGTGTAACCAAAAAACCACGATCGTGTTTTGATTAGCTATTTTTTTTCAACGTCAACCACCCGCTGCTACCTGATAACTCTGATAAGAAGCGCAGTTACATTAGAACACCTATTTTCACTCTTTAAAGTAGTCTTTGACTAATGGAAAAAATATAGACTTTTGGGACTTGTACCATTTGAGTAAATTTTTCAACAAGATACTCTAGTACTAGCCAAATGAAATTTGAAGGGTCAATTCTTCACAAACGTGAGTAGCTTTTAAGATAAGTTGTAGAAAAAAAAAGATGTGACTTTTTTTATCTAGAGCTCATGAAAGTTAGTGGATAAATTAGACTTGCAAAAATTTTTAAGATGATTTTTTTTTCTTTCCAAATTTAGAGTATTGCAACGGTAAGTGGTATTGTTGTACGTAAGGCTCACTATTAAACTACTTAAAAAAAAATCACGATCGCAGTGCAAATAGTTTAGTCACACTTGCGAAGTTTAGTCTAAAATCGGGGTTTTACTCAAATTTCACAAAAAATCAAATTACTTGAGAACCACTGAATATCGCGGAACACACATGGGGATTAAATCGATAGGTATTGAGGTCCCCCATCACCCTGCTTCCGTTGATCGTCACCGGGTTACACCCTGTATGTACAAGTAAGTTATTTTTTTAAAACAATACAAGTGATTTATGAGAATTGGTGCAAATACTCTAAATGTATTAATTTTTTGTTTTTCTTATTTTAGATTTATGGGACATGGTTTTTGACACTGATATACGAATAACGGCTAAATTCCGCGCTGTTATATATTATATTACGTGGGAAGATAATATGCAATAAATTTTAATTGTAATACAGAATTTGTTGGCCACATTATCGATGGACTAGAAGTGCTAGACATGTCGGGGTTGGCGAACTGATTGTTGAAAGTTGTGTGCAAACAAATCGAATGTCAGCTTTTAATTATGAATGACGTGTGTTGATTTATGCTCGAGATACCCAATCAATATGGAGCAACCTCCATTATCGCTGGGGTTGGTTACTTGAAAAGTCACGCAGAACTCGAATCCGATCAACTCTTTTAATGTTTTAGTGCAATGGAGATGGTTACCATTTATAAAGATTACAATAATAATAACAAAAGGACATTTTACATAGGGCCGTTTAAAGAGTCGACTCTCCTCAAGGGTGCTCTAACTAGGGATACAAACCCACTATTATTGACAAATAAAAAATATATAAAAAGCAAGTTGAGTGTAAGGATAGGACGGTGGTGACTCCGGCCATTATATTAGAAACTTATCCGTATCTGCATGTATGTAGAAAATACATATTTGTAGATCTTCCAATATGTAATAGTAACACATTCGGCTTTGGGTGTAGTGTTGTTTAAGTATGTAGTGTTCATATAAAATCATATTTTTTTATTCGACCTCCCAAAAAGGGGTTTCTTTCAGTGTTTTCCTAAAGCTGCACACGCCACCCACATCTCAACACTTTGAAGCATACAAAGACCGATTCAAATTAAATTTTAATAGAGAAAACGAACATTAAAAAACAAAGGTCTTTAATTCATTAAATATTACGCAATAATAATATGACTTGCAATAACAAAATAAACACGTAAAAATGGCAACAAATACACTGTTATCGAAACTAAAACCAAATAAATATAATGGAATATTGTGCCAAGTTTCAGGAATACCTAAATAGCAAAAAATCTAATAAATCAGAATTTACTTTAAAATTTATCAAGAGAAGAATAAATCACATTTGACAGCTACAGCAGCGCCGGAGTGTGGCTTCTTCTCCCGTAACATCGTACCTTAAATCCATTGTCGCTACTATTCTCGTCACCCTCAGGTGTGCCACTGCCGGAGGAGGTGTCTCTTCGTGCCAGTTAAGTTCACATTCATCCCTAATCATTTCATTTCGTATGCTGTCATTTATTGTCACCCCATGTATTCTTCTACGTGCACACATTTCTACAGCATATTTCGGTTATATTACATTCATACATACATAACATCACGCCATTTCCCTGTCAGGGTAGGTAGAGAAGACAGAGCGCCATACTTTCCTAACTCAACACATATACTTAGCTTTTTTCACATCCATACACTTTATTATACAACCTCTACGATGTATCTGACTTTCCCTTGTTTCAGAATATAATTCACTTGATCTATCCATATTTTCCTTGTTCTTCCTCCCATACGCCTTCCACTCACATCTGCACTGTATATATGTTTTTCTTAATTCATTCGTGTTACATGCCCGAACCATTTCAACGTATTCTTAGTAATCTTACTTAACACATCATCTTTAAGTTCACATTCACCCCTTATCACTTTATTCCGTATTTTGTCTTACATTGTCACTGTGTATTATTCTCAAACCACGCACCTCTACAGCATTTATTCGGCTATATTATCGTAGGTATATATGTTAAATAAATAAATAAATAAGATAAAAAATTGTACATACGAGCATTATTTAATAATATAACTAATTATTTATAAAGAAATACATTCTTACAATAAAGCATATATCCAAAGTCGCAATCCGCACTGGACGAATCCGCGCTTGATGAGAGTGAACTATTTATTTCAGCTGATTGGCAGTCACGGTTTGATGATGAGTAATGCGATAAGACGTGTGCTTTGACAAAAGTGAAAGGGGAAATAAATATTATCAAAGCAAATTTCGATTCAGCTAAGAAATGTGTTGCGCGATGCAATTACCGTGTTAGTCATAATTGGGAAGTGATGAAATTAATCGTTAATAAATAAATTAAGGTTAATGTCAACCGATTTGTATCTCTGCCGTACGTCATGCATAAGATATACATATTGTTTCATTATTGAAGCATATTATACCAAGTTAAAGTCAACATTTCGATCAATATTCAGTTTTGTTTAGTTATAAGAATTATAGCGTATTCATTCCAACATTGACGAATGTGAGTAAACCGTGTACGTGGAAAATTAAAGAAAGGGATCGAGTAGAAGAAAATGTGGGGTGTCGATGTATTGCAGACTTATAAATGGTATTATTTAGCATGAATGTCAACTAAAAACTGATTTGTTAAGTAGAATAAAAAAAATCACGTTGAGGTAGTTTGGACATGTTGAACGGATGGGTGACGGAAAACTTACTATACAAATAGACAATGAACGCGTCAGTTGGAGTTGTGGTCGAGGATGCCTGAGAAAAGTATGGTTGAACTAAGTGAATGAAATTTTGATAGTAAGGTAAGAAGCAAGAGAAACAGGACGAACTGTATAATACGAGGGTTGCTACTTAAATTTTGAGATATGGCAATACCAGTGTAGATATGTCAAATCTGACATCAGCACCGTAAAGTTTGACGTTTTTAATGGTATACGTGCTCAGAAAGTTTTGTCATAAGAGTGCTATTTATGTTGTTTACAGTGACTTGAAAAATTCATCTCGGCCAAAAATTGAATTAAATCGTGAACATTTTCGTGCGATGATTTTTTATGATTTTCGACGTGGACTAACTCAACAACAGTGTGCCGATCAACTCGCTTCGACTTTTGGTGATGAAGCACCATCCCGGGCCACTGTGTTTCGCTGGTTTTCCGAATTCAATCGTGGTCGTAGTTCGCTCTAGGACGAATTTCGTGAAGGTCGTCCAAAATCAGTTGTTGTGCCAGAAAACATCGATGCTGTGCGTGAACTGATATTGCAAGATCGTCATGTGACTTATCGTGAGATTGAGGCATGTTTGGGCATTAGTTGCACTCGCGTACATTCAATATTGCATGAACATTTGGCCGTCAAAAAGATTTGTTCGCGTTGGATACCACATAATTTGACAATCGCTCAAAAAAAAGGCTCGTGTCGATTGGTCCAAAGAAATGTTGAAAAAATTCGACCGCGGTGCTTCAAAAGACGTCTATAAGATTGGGACAGGCGACGAATCATGGATCTATGCATATGAGCCAGAAACTAAACAGCAGTCGACTGTATGGGTCTTTCAAGACGAGCCAAATCCAACAAAAGTTGTTCGCGCACGAAGCACTTCGAAGCAAATAGTGGCTTGTTTCTTCAGTATAAATGGTCATGTCGCAACAGTGCCTTTAGTGGAACGTCGTACGGTTTATTCTGAATGGTAAACCACCATTTGTTTGCCAAGTGTTCGGAGAAATGAGTAAAACCAACCGCCGAAGACGGATCATTCTCCACCACGACAATGCGAGCTCTCATACATCGGCTCAAACAAGTGACTTTTTGAGCACTCAAAACAACGAATTGATGGGTCATCCGCCGCACAGCCCTGATTTGGCACCCAATGACTTCTTTTTATTCCCAAACATCAAAAATAAATTGCGAGCTCAACGTTTTTTGACGCTTGAAAAAGCGGTTGATGCGTTCAAAACGCATGTTTTGAAGTTACCTCATTCGGAGTGAAAAAAGTACTTCGAAAATTGGTTCAAACGCGTGCAAAAGTGTGTTGATCTTTATAGAGAGTATTTTGAAAAACAATAAAGGCATTATCGATGATAAATATTTGTTTTTACTTGTCTGTCTCAAAACTTAAGTAGCAACCCTCGTACGTATGGGTGAAGAGGATGCAAAGGCAGCATGTCACGATAGAAATTAGTGTTACTCTATCCTCTCTGTCTACCCAAACCCATGGTAAGTGTGTATAAGAATTATAATTTTATAATTTTGAAAAGCTGATGAAATACAACTATGTATGCACGTTAAATGATAAGTGATAAAGCGTCTATTTTGTAGTTTGCCTTTTAAACTAGAAGTCGTTGAGCTCAGCGTATTGTATAGTATGTTCCAAAACAAAATTGGAATTGTTAACGTCTTCTTAAAGTTCCTCTTCACTTAGGACGTTGGTAATCATCATGGCTATCTTGACCCTTGAGGTCGCAGCTCTGAAAATCATGGTACCACAATGAAATCACTCTCGGAAGTTCTTCAACCAAGAAATGGGTCACCTTCCCGCACTTTGTCTGCCTTGAATTTCCCCCTGCAATATTAGTTAAAGGAGTTATATGTCCAAATTGACATTTTTTTCCTGATGGTACTTCTGTATTTTTGGTTATCCGTTTCAAGATGCCATCATTATGGATTTTGTAAATCCCTGAGATTTTCAGCATTTTTTCGATAACACTACATTTCAAAAGTTTGAGATGGCTCGTGTAAATGTCCATGCTTCAACATCATAGAGAAGTACGGAAAATGTGTAGTACCACTAAATTTGAACATGTAAGTCGAGATTTTTGTTCAATAGGAAATCCTTCATATTGAAGAAGCAGCTTCGTGTTATCTCGGCTCTTCTTTTGATCTCTTGAGCCTGGTCCCATGATAATTCAGTCAGCTTCGCATCTGTTTATATTGTTTGGCTTGCTCAACAATTTCAGTATTTATATCCTTTAAGAGTCTATTCGTTAAGATACCTGTATTTTTTCTGCTGGCAATAATAAATTATAACATTGATAAATTCATTTTTAAATTCCCATTATTATACGTTAGGTAAAGCCTGTCAGTAACGAATGTTATTAATTTTTAACTAAAGTTATTCAAATAGTCATTTAATTTTCAACAGATAAACTGTATCAACTATCAAAATATTCAAGCTTATATTAATCAATTAATTGCAAATATTATTTTATATTTTATTTGAATGAATCTTCATAAAAAGTTGCTGTCTAATTTCGACACATAACTTTATGATAAAGACAAAGTGAAAAAATCAACACAGAGGTTAAGGCCGTTACTTAACACAAGTCTATTTTTTTTATTTGTATGGCCACATATAAATAACATCATATTACAATATGTTTTTTTTAATAACAAACAACATAGACTGTCTCAATTAATTTTATGGTAATTTTTTTTTAGCTGTAATTTTTATTTAAAATCTATACATTTCAATCCATGCAAATCGCGTGTTTTGAAATGTAAACGCAGTTATGAAAAAAACAAATATATGTAGATATTTGCCATGTGGTTATGAGAGGAATAAATAGCTCATTGAAGAATCATCAAAATATACGTAGATATTTGTTATGTGGTTATGAGAGGAATAAATAGCTCATTGAAGAATCATCAAAATATACGTAGATATTTGCCATGTGGTTATGAGAGGAATAAATAGCTCATTGAAGAATCATCAAAAAAGGATCTCTCAATTTACTTCTACGTCATATTAAAATTTAAAGGAAAAAACATGATGTTTGAGTTAAAAATAAATTACTTTTGATAACTCCTCATAATGATATAACATTTTTTTCAAAATCTATGCAATCACACACGAGTATGCTTGAATTGTACAATAATTACTTCCGTAATGAAAAACATAATTTTATCATTTACGAGTATTTTAGGAGTAAAAAATGTAACGAAAATCTAAGGTTGAAATCATTAAATTTAACAAATACGAGTAGAAAATATTTTCAAGCACAAAGCCAAGTATGGTGCGTTGTTTCTTTGTAGTTTTCCTAAGATTTGACCAATGACCTCGATAACTTTGTCTTAATCGAATTCTAATGATTCTGAGGAAAAAACATTGTATGAACATTTCTTCAAAGTATTCTTATTTCGTTGCTCAAAATAAAAGAAAAAGCGATTATTTCGGTAAGAGATCAAACTATAACGAATTAGTAGTTTCATTTGACTTGCATTTCAAATGCAGTCAGTATGTCACTAAATCAATTTACAAGCAGAGGCAAATAATAATATATCATTCAGTGAAAATAAAATATTTTTTGTTGGTTCATTGTCTTACACCATTCTGGCTTTGGGCGATTTTAACTTCATCCCTCTCATGATTTGTGTCGTTAAACGACAGTGTGATGTATTATATATAAAAAAAGTCAGGTACTTTCATTTTATCGAGTGTTGATCGGCCAGTCCACTTTGGTCTTGAGCGATCCACCCGATATTTAAAAACTTCCTTCTACGTGATTTGACGATTTGCGATTATATATATAATTGATAATATAAATAAGTAAAAGTGGTAACAAGCACGTGCCAAACTTGATAAAATATTGATTCAATGGTTTTTAAAAGGGTCAAATGATTGGTCATAAAGTTAAAGGTTAAAATAAAGTTGGTAAACATTTATAAAAATTCAAATTGATTGCAAAACTGACAAGTGAAACTTAGGCGCCGACACGTCCCATCAATGTTTAAAGTCAATTAATTAATCTAATGTGGGAGAAAAACACTTAGTTGTTTTTTGTTCCAACATTCCAACAGCACAATTTTAGTTGAATTATTATACTCAAAATGAGTGATACTGAAAATATTACAGTCATAAACATTACTTGTAAACTTGCGAATTATTTGGGGTCCAAATGATGTTCCAAATAATGAAAAGAAAAACGAACCACTTTGTAAATGGTGAATAGTCGAGTTTATGCGATTTATTTTGGTACATATTTGCAAAAATTAGAAATTTATCTCTGTGAGAAATTGTATCCACAAAATACTGTCCAATTGACAAATACCTAAATGGAAAAATTTCACGTGTAATATTGAAAGATGATTTAACGATATAAAAATATATTTAACAATATCAAAATCTGCTAAAATGATGATAGTCCACAAAAGTATTTTGGTGCCAACTTTGATGTATGGGAGTGAAACGTGCACGTGGAAAAAGACTGAGAGGAGTCAAATAAACGCTACAGATATGCTTGCATTGAGAAGAATACATGGAGTGACAATTTATGACAGAATACGGAACGAAGTGATAAGGAATGAATGTGAACTTAAGGCTAATGTGTTAAGTAAGACGAATAAAAGTACGTTGAGATGGTTTGGGCACGTAGAATAAATGAATGAAGAAAAACTAACAAAACAGATATACAGTGCAGATGAGTATGAAAGGTGTATGAGAGGAAGACCAAGCAAAGTATGGGTTGATCAAGTGAATGATATTCTGAAAGAAAGGAAAGTAGAAAGTCAGAAAAATCGTATAAGTTGTACCAGAAGGTGTATGGATGTATATGGTGGGAGAGGTTAAGGATTTGTGCCGAATTAGGAAAGTATGACCCTTTATCCTATCCGCCTACCCCGACAGGGAAATGACGCGATGGTAAGTATGTAAAATAGATTTTAAATAACCAAACTTTATGTCTTTATTACTGAATTGGCGATAGTAATTTTGTTTGTTTTAATGGAAATCGCTTTTGAAAATATTTATAAAAATTAAATTCATAATATTCGATTTCTAGTCTTTTTTTACAAATGTTCAATTCTAATCACATGATACAAATTTGATTGTCTTTTTATTTATAAGCCATTTCAAACGAACTGTCGAGAGAACGTAACTTAAGCATAACCTTCCTAAATAAAAAAATGCATTATAATATATCCCGTCCAAATCAGCAATTAAACTATTTAATTAAAAAAAGCATCACAAATCAGACATTTAACATTGACCCAAAACGTTCAGAAATGAAGAGCAACGGAATAGCAAACACGGAAATGAAGCGCGATATGGCGTCACATTTTAGAGCTGATAATGAAGAGGCGATGATGAACCGTAACAGAATGTAATGCCATGTGACGCAATTAGTTCAGGTACATGATATTGTATAGTATCTACCTGGACACGTCATTATCGGAGATCTCAATTTGGAGGCTGATCAGTCCGTAGTAACATTGACTTGAACAACAGTTTAATAATCAATATGGCAGTCATATTCTTTCCTTGGTGAGTTTTCTCACTAAATATGCCTTCATACATATGTAAATGCGGCGAAGTTCCTAATTTTACAGTCCATACCTATACTTGATTGAATAACGTATGTAGTATATATCCTGATATTTATGTATGTGTTGTCTGTCGGTCGAAATATTGTCGCACTGTGCCTTCTTCTTCCTCCTCTTGGGCGGTGAGCGTGGATGCCTGGGGGTCTGCAGGGAGGGGCAGAGCGAGTAGGAGGATACCAGAACCTGACTATGCCTACTAGGATTGCTGACATAAGATATCATCCTATTGGAGATGTTATCCACGCACAACTGTGGTTGTCCCGAGCGATTCGATTTGGGCACTAGATATTTGAGATAGAGAGATAACCAACATCAACTCCTCAGTGAGATACAGGAAAAAGCCTAGTTTACTGGGGATACGACAAATGAAAGGCAACAAACCCAGATCCATTAAAATTGTATGTCTAAATTAAATTACATGTTCTCACGTATATGTTTATGGATTTCGTGGGGATGGATAGTCATTTGAATGATTTATGCGACCACGTAACTTGCTTCATTTACTTTTGTCTGGTTGGTTGGAAGAGATTGCCGCCTGGCAATAAGCCCGCCAGATTGTATTGCAATAAAAGTGTTAAATAAATAAATTACCTGTTGTTTTTTTTTTGTTTCGCAAATTATGTATATTTCTTGTCATGTGTAATAATAAATAAAAATAAATAAATAAAAAATTGAAAGTCAAGATAACTACTCAAAATACTTGTTACCTAAAATATATCTAAAGTAAAATGTGGGTTATATCTTTCTATCACATATACGTTCATTTGTAGATAGCATTGAAATCTGTAGCATCAACCATACCGGGCCTGTAAGAAACGCTTCATACCAATAAAATTAGTCCAGTCCAACCCAAATAATTTCGATTATTTCGTCACGGCTCGCGGTGAAGGCACTCAAACTGAGAATCTCATGTTATTAATTGTAAAGTAACCATTGATTACGCGAAAAAATAGTTGTATTAGTGAAGGATATCTTTACTTGTGCAGTCGTTCCTCGTTTAATGATCGAACAAAACATTAGATTCAATTCAGGCTTTTGCAATAATCGTGTAATATATTTTAATATTTACAAATCACATATTTGTAACCTTCCGATTTTTACTAAATGAAAATTGTTGGATCAACAATTCCTTGTATACAATTTAAATATTGTATTTGTACCTTTTAAACAACACTAAAATTATGTCTCAATTTCGTGTTATTTTTGTATTTCATTCATTGCTATGGAAATTATGGACAACAATGTACTCAACCCCATTATTCGACCCTTCGGGTTTAGAAACATTGGAGTAGAGGCACGGAACTCACGGTTCATCAGTGCACTTGTTTGGAATCCTACCATGCACGTAAAGCGGCAACAACACTCGCATACGGTTAACGCGTGTTAATATCGTTACCAGACGAACCCTTTTACCAGAGAAGTACCCTTTTTGTTATTTTTTTTTACGAGTAGAAGTCAAGGGTTTTACCAACTACCAATTATATATTGCTCAAGGTAATTTTTTCATATTCTTTAGACATTTAAGATTATTAAAGTGCCATTTATTTCACAATTCAATCGCTATATATTGTATAGTCAATTATTGTTAAATTTTCTTTCTCTTTTCAAGTATAGATTGAACTAATAATCTATTGGTCAACACTTTAGTACTTCCAGAATTGAGTTCACTTGTAGTACTGGTCAACTGGTAAACACAGTCTCATATTATACAGGTTAGTCAATGTACCTGATATTTTACGCAACACAGAATACAACATGCGTACCAAAGTGCAATCAAATACAATAAGGTGTGCAATTAAAAGTGCATATACATATGTAGGTGTACTATTGAAATCATTATTAAGAACTAATAAAATATATTTTGTATCGTTCTTTTTAATGTATGTTTGCAAATAAAATAAATTGTATTGTGTGATGTAAAGACAAAACTGGCGTAAAATACTCAATACAAAAATATTTTTTGAAAACAATTGATTTATTAAATATAAATAATTTGATGCTTCTTTACAGAAAAATATTCCATGCGGAAAAAAAACGTTTAGACATAAATATATCACATATTTCAGAATTTACAAAACCAACTTTTATATTATCATTTATGACTTAAGTTTTGAGTAGACACTGACTATCATAGACTTAAACGCTACGATTTAGATCGTTAAGTTGGATGCCTGGTTTGCATAGAAGACGCTAAAATATGGCGTATTTTTGAATTGCAATCATTTTTTAAATTATATTTTAAAATATTTAGACTCGGTAATTATATATTATATTTTTCTGTGAATAGTGATAGTATTCAAGTTTACTTTTACACGAAATTTGTCAGTCAGGGAAGCCGCCCATTCCAAATAACATTTTCCAAGAAAATACATGAGACTATGTGGATGCTATTCTATAATATACATTATTCTTAAATAAAAGATAATTTCGGGCTTTAATTGACAAGTAACGTTTCATAGAAAATTTATTCCTCACACAACCGGAGGTTTCACTGTGTTATTTTCAGTTATTTGAATAAGCGAAGGATGCCATTACTGGTACTGAGTGCCCATGAGCAAGGTTGACTGCCTCGCTTCACATAAATTAATATCGATGATGTAACAAAAATAAACGAGTTTTGATGTATGAATGTCGAAACTTACTAAGCCGAAACCAACAATATAATACATAAAATGCCGAAACCAACAATATAATACATAGAATGTCGAAACTTACTAAGCCGAAACCAACAATACATAGAATGTCGAAACTTACTAAGCCGAAACCAACAATATAATACATAGAATGTCAAAAAAAAAATTAATGGATCAGGTAATCATTAATTTATTCGTATGAGTACCCTCTAAAAAAATCTAATAGGCGTGGAAGTGTGGTCTAGAGACGATATTGTTCCCATTCCCCAATAATAAAGCCTGTGGGTTGAGTGATACATACACGATACACACAGTATTGGAAATACTTCCGCACGTGGAGAGGTAATAACACTCATACATGACTAGCGCGTTCGAGTATTGTTACTTGGACAACACTTAAACCAAACTTTTATTCACTTGACCCCGTTCAAAAGCCATCCTTTTGACGCGTACCTACTCTACTCCGCTCCCCTTATAAGGCACTTCTCCCCCCCCCTCTCCCCCGGTACCTATTACAATTAGAAAAAATATATTTTAGCCATAATTTAGTTAACTTCACCTTATGAAGAGGATGGAGGTCTTTGAAACCGGTAGTGAACTCAAATAAAACAGTGGTGAATAGAAAAGAAAAAAATAAGCGTTTTATTTATTTTATTAAAAATTTATAAACATTACAGAACAAAGTGAAAAAAACGTATTTTCTAAGATTCAAGAAACAAACTTTTGTTTTTTACTAAGAAACTCCAGCGCCCTTCACCGCAGCAGAGAGTATGTTATATACTCGTATTGAGGGATCAGCAATCCAAAAAGTTATTTGACATATGCAGGCCTGATAATACTAGAACGAACTACAAAACGATTTAGACCTGTTTTACGAGAGAATCTCGAAGTAAATCTTGTCCTTGTAATAATATATGCATACGGGCTTAAAATATACAATGAAGCAGCTCCATTAATTAAATCGAGATGATTGTATTTTTTTCAATATTGCAATGGTTGAGTGTAGATCCGTTTAATATGAAAATGGAGTAAAGCTTACTAGAATTTATTTGATTCAACGTATGATAATAATATAATTGCTCGTAAATATTAATCAACTGTTTAATTGGTTGCCGAATATTGTAATAATACAGATGACAAAGTGTAATTTATGCTAATTCTTCGACTCAATAAAATATTATTCCCAAATGTGTTTATTATTCAATTGATATCAAATATTCTTGGAAAACATATTAATATAAGGGAACAGAGTACGTAGAACGTACCAATAGAAAGACATTGAATTTCTTGTTCTCGTTCGCTATTCGGCTGAAGAAATATACTTCCGAGAATAATGTATGCTTTTATTTTATTATTTGAAAAGCAGTCAATTCTGAATGTATGGAACACAACGCATTGCTTTGAGTTTCTCAATACATACCATAAGAGCATAACTCATGAATAAAAGGGTCAGTTTATTTCTGTTTACATACTATTTTCTCTCTCTACATACTTGAACATATCAAGTGTAATGGCCAGCTTCTGGTGAGATTTGATTTGTCGAAAATAATCATGTTATTGAAGAAACGCAGTGAAAATATTTATAATCATCGAAAATACGGGTGTGAATAAATTTTGTGTAAACAAATAATCAGTTATTACGAAATGACGTTACTCGTTTAAAGATTCTTTGGATAATGCAACTGAACAAGTAAGACATAAAATTGATGCTATGAATAATACCGTAAATAGGAAAGATTTTTAATAGCTAAATTACGGGCCAGGAAGAAAGAAAAGTGTTCATTTTAAATATAATAAATAAGTAAGCAATCAGCTGAGGTATATGCTATGATATAAAACGGCCAAGAATATACAGGTAGTCGTCGACTTACGACCACAATCGGGTCCGATAAACAGGTCGTAAGTCGGTTTATGCAATAATTTCGGTACACATGTGAATTATAGTGCGTGATGATATAACATAAGACTGTTTTCTATGTTCTTATTATAATCAGTGTATCACCACTGTCGTTTATGAGGTTTCTTTTTTTATAATTTTTCGAGTTTGTCTTTGTTTTCTTTATCATTAGCATTCCTAATATTCGGATATCTTTACGTATTGCTTTGTTTTTTATTTTTACATTTGTTAGGATTAATTAAAAAAATATGCTACAGTAAAATTGGTTAAATGTTATATGTATTAATAAAACATGAAAGTACAGTTGTTGTTATACATATAAAAAAAAATTTGCCGCTTATTTGTCTAGATTGTTTGTTTCTTTTTCTCCTCGCATATTTCAAGACATGGGCGAACAACATCGTGTGCCATTCGTTCAATCCTTACAAATCGTTCGATGTTTGGGTCCATTTCTTCAAAATGTGGAAGAAGTTTAATCCAAAATCCAAAGATAAGTAAACCTTCGGATAGTCCCTTAACGGTGAATTTTCTTTCTGGCTCCTCCTGTTCTTTTTTTGCTTCTCTTCTTTCTTCTTCCGCTACTTTTTCTTCATCCAATTCAATAAGTTCTTCATTCGTAAGTTCTCCTCATGACTCATGATCTCGTAATTCCTCGATGTCCTCTACCTCACACTCTAAAGAGATCTTTCGCCAATTTTACTATTTTTTTCTATAACTTCGAGTTCTTGTTCACTATCGAATTCTTCAAGTATTTACGTAACGCTCATCACAATTTTCCCAGATACCATTCATACACTTCTTTGTCAAAGCCTCTCAGGCAGGACCGATATTTTTGGTACACCTAAGAAAATCGTACTGCTTCCTAAACTCTCGCAACGATAGCTCTATGTCAGCATCTATAAGTTATTCTGAGATAGTTAGCCTTAAATGTAGCAGTATAACCTTGGTACATAGGCTGAATGAGTGGAGTTGTGTTTGGCGACAAAAAAATAACTGTCACGTTAGGATGAAGATCAGATACATTGGGTGGATGTCCAGGTGTATTATCTAAGAGCATCAAAATATTAAAAGGAATTTTACTCTCCATACAATATTCATGAACTTGAGGAATAAAACAATTCACGAATCAGTCTTCAAATAGGGTCTTCGTCATCCATGTTTTTTGATTGGAACGAAAGTACACGGGCAGTGTGTGCTTGTTTACATTTTTGAATGCTCGCGGGTTTTCTGATTGATAAATTACTAAAAGCTTGAGTTTGAAACTCGCGATGTTTCCGCCAAGCAGCAGAGTCAACCTATTTTTTTTTTAGTTTTTAATTCAGGCATGCTTTTGGCTACTATATGGATGAAAACGCGTGTTGGCATTCGTTAACAGAATAATTCCGTTTCATCCCCATTCAAAATTTGCTCCGGTAGATACTTTTTTCCTCCTTCGTACTGCTTAATAACCATCATTTTTGTTTTCAAATTAATAGCCTTTCATTGTTTCTTGGCACGTTGAGAAATTCACATTTTCCTTGTTGTAGACATCTCGGAAGGGTTTAAAAAATGCTTATAATACCGATCGCGGATTGTGGTCGTAAAGTCAAACAGTCGTAAGTCGCGTAGGTCGTAAGTCGACGACTACCTGTAACTAATAATGAAAATAATCATTATAGTAAAAAATACATTTTAAATAGCGCCGTTTAGAGAACAATCTCATCAAAGGCGGTCTAACTCGGGATTAGAATCCATTATTGATAGACAAAAAATAAAACATATTGAGTGGAAACAATGGAAAGGTGGCAACTGCGTCAATTATATTGGGTACTTCCTCGAATCTGCATATGTTTAGAAAAACCTGTTTGGCAAAGAAATGGAAGAAATCTAACCAAGGGAAATTAACTACAAAATAACCTTTGTAGTTCTTCTGATGTGAGATAGTATCACATTCGGATTTAAGTAGAGTGTGGTGTGTGTTATTCACGTTTCTCAATTATGATCCTTCAAAATGAAAAAGTATTACCATAATTATCCATGTGAGGTATTTTCATTCATTCATCTGCCTTCCACCATTCAGGGTCCAGCATCCATATTGTGTGTGCGGTGCATGAACCCATGTCACCAATCCTTGGGCAAGGGCTGTGATGAATTTTAATATACACATAACATTTAAATTCATTTTAGAAGAATTATTCAAAAAACATAAATATTGATACAGGCCATGGCTACTCGACTAGACTACCTTTTAGGAATCCGAGAATGAACAATGTGTATGCAAAATAGTGACAATGCTGCGAGGTATAATTTCTATAACTTTTAATGGATTAAATAATGACATGAGACACTCTTTAACAACTGAGAATAAGTTGTTCAGCGAGAAAAAAAACTAACTTTTCGACTATATTATTAGCAAGTTCTCTGTATTGTAATATTATGAGAATTTTGGACATTGCTTTTCGATTTTCTATTTGATTATAGCTTGTGTTTTAATTTATCATTGCCAAAGCTATAAAGTGAGCGAGAGTCACTGCCAAAAAAAAACTATAAAGCAATTTAGCAAATTATTAGTTTTAAAACCTGAATAAAATTTATTATAATAATTATCCATTAACAAAAATGCGAAGTGCATATATGTAACATAACTGTGTGCATTTTGATAACATACCGGATTGCAACGCGTGTTCGTCATATTCACTATTAAAAATCAGTTTTTAAGATATCATGCCCTCTACATCTTATTAATCGATTAAGCATGTGCATTTATTGATTTCCAGACTTCAACCTTCGACTCCACACTTCAACCAACATAGATCGTTGATATATCAAACCTGAAGTTGTGAAGGCTCCAAGGAGACCGTAGTTCAAAAAAAATCGGCAGGTCAAATCTGCTACATCCTTCTGTTTGGCAGACTCATACAACGTCATTTTTTTATTTCTAAATAGTGTTATTTATATGTAAAGTCGGTGCAGAAATAAACATTAACTAAGATGAAATAAGGTTTATGAATGGAATCAGTCGGAAAGCGAATCAGTTGGGAATCGGACCATGTAGATGAAATCGATCAAATATAAAAATTATTGCAAATCGTACGGATGTGAATGGTTTAAATTCATTGGACGTGGATGTATATCAGAGGCACACGGGAAGCGACTAATTGGCTTCTGAACTTCCAGCGAGCTGGTCATTATCTCTACAAGGTCATGATGGTTTAAGGTTAACGATTCAAATGTACACATAATACAATACAAAGCATTCAAACCAATGACGCAAGTTATATTTCAATTCCGTTGCCTTCAAGTCCAGAATACCGAGTTTATATTGCGGTTTGGGATATTAATAAATCTAAATATCGCTCAAGACATTGGTAAAATAAAAGTAAATATTTCTAAGGAACTATTTTATCAATAAACAACGAATAGGAAATACAAGAAACTAATTTTAATTTGAAGTATTTTTAAATTAACTATACACGAGTACTATATGCCGGTGATTAATATAATACTCGTGTATAGTAAATTTGAATGTTATATTTATTCAACAAACTTAAAATCATATACTCGCCCATCTCTTATATATACTGTTGAAGTTGCAAATGTTTATTACATAAATTGTAGGCGTTATAAAGAGAAAATTGCATCATGTACACTAGTTTTAACCGAGCAATAAATAGTTGACCAAATAACCTCAATGTAGTGTATGCAATTACGATAAGTTGAATCTCGCGAAATAATACGAATTAGATTTGTATTATTTTTATCGTGAGTTGAACTACTCCTACTTCATAAAATCTAACCATAGTATTGGAGAGTTCGTTTGGAATATAGCGTGTCGTGTCACGTAACGACCAAGATATATTTAGCTGGTTTATTGATTTTTTTGAGGCAAAGCATTTGACATGTTTCTTTAAAACATGGGTTATGTTTTATCCGTTTTTCAGACGTTACAGCAAAACATAAGATATTATTTTCTCTTTGTAATGTATAACACTTTCATTGTATACAGTACAGTACAGTAATCTCTTATAACCAACCAGTAAAATATCGAAGAGACCTTAAGTGAAAATCAGAATAAAATCTTTTATTAAAAAATCATCTGAGTTCAAACAGGAATCGAACCCGCCAACCTCGGGTCGGAAAATAGACATCTTACCAATTAGGCCACGAAGGTCATTTTTCTACTTTGAATAAAATATAATTTGAGAATTAGATTTCAAATAATTTCTCTCTTCTCATTAAAACCGCACTAGTCAAGATCACGGATTATGTGAGACGTGGAGTGACTTTTTAAATAGCTAACATTGTTAGATTTTAGCGATGCATTTAATATGCAGACTTTGATTTGCCTCTGGCACGTATGCGTTCCTTTAGATTCTCTGATCTATTGTTGTTACTTTAAAGGAGAGCAATAATCCTGCAAACATCAGGAGCAAGTATCGGACTCGACTGATCTCTCTGTAGACGTTCCCCACTTCTCTTTTCTACGTTTATCAACCCAATCACATAATCCCTTAAGTGTTCTCATCATCTGTATGCGGATCTAATCATTATAATTCAATGTGTAATCGTTATAATCCAATTATCCAAATACATAAGGGTGACTTAGAATAATAATTTAACTCAATGGAGGTAAACAGTCGACATTCAAATTTCGTGACCCAAACATGAGATTGTACAATAATGTTAGTTGAAAAGAGAGGCACTCCAGATGGAAAACGTAGTTATTGAGGTTGAAAGGTCTTGAGTAAAACTTGCGCCTACAGTTACAGGGTAAAATGTTTATGTAAGAAGAGTTCGATAAGACGAACAATGCTGTTACAACCAGACATAATTTCTATGATAAGTGAAACATGGTAGTATGACTACATTTGCCAAAGAACCTTAGGGTTTGAGGTCTGGGTTGTTAGAAGGGTTTCTATCAATAATATTATTCTTTATCCCGAAGGCACTTATGAATTCATCATAACTTTTTCATGGTTGAAGTATCTGAGCTTAAAATCGAAGTTATGTACCTTATGGTAAGTGAAACTTGGTTGTGTACATACAGCTGCTTGACGAGCGGTACCCGTAAGAACACAGCGGTGTCAATATTTGATTATTCACCAATAAAATCACGGCCGGATGTGGGAAGTGGACCGGATGTGCGAGCGCTTCGCGACACGTTCTTTGGCGCGATCCGTCTCGTAGACATTCATTAAGAGATTACGTGCCCTATAATTTTCCCGTGATGATATATCTTCTTTCAATAGGAAAGAACAAAGCAAGGTCATATTTTACTTGTGCTACTGATCCAAAGTTCACAAGTTTATAATAAGCTTAAACTACTTTCTAAGAAAAGTAAAAGTAGTCCACCTAAGTACCTTGAAGATTGCAATGTAATAGTATGCAATATTCAGCTATAAACGTTTCCTGTACCTAATGTGGTTACACAAAGATATTTGATGGTATAAATAACGTTCACACGTGATTTAGTCAATACCTGATGGTATAAAATAATGTTCAAATGTGATTTCGTCAATACCTATTTTTCAGACGCTGCAGCAAAACATAAGACATTTTTTCCCTTTGTAATGCATTACACTTTAATTGTTATACAGTACAGCTTTATTGCCATGGGGCAATCTCTCATAACCAAGTAGTCAAAGTCGATTTCAAATAATAATTTATCCTTTATCATTAGAACCACACTAGTCAAGATCACGAATGATGCGAGACGCGGAATGACTTTTTAAATAGCTGACATTGTTAGATTTTAGCGATGCATTTAATATGTACTATACATACAACAGTAAACTAATCGACAATAACAATAACACTTCAATGGTACCAGAACAATTAAATACTTGATATAAAAAATATGAACCCACCTCCTTAGGGTATAAGATGTAACAACTCCTCCAGGAAGCAATGAAGTTGATCCAAGAAAAAATATCTCAATTTAACACAAAAATAACAGTTGCACGCACAACCCGTGCGGGTTCGAGTGAGACTGATGCGGCTAAAATGGATTTCAATGTAATATGTGAAATGAGAAATAAATAAAAAAATGTGTAACATCAAAAATGGTGAAGTTAGTGAAAATCATTTGACTTGTCCTCGTTTTCAACCTCATTAGAATCAAATAAGTGTCATAATAAAATCACATTGAAAAGAATATGCAAAAAAAAACATGGTAAAAAAAGTTTATTTTAGAATTGTTATTTGTTATATTTTACATTTAATAGATTCAATACGTGAAATAAAATAAAATGCATAGTACAAGGAAAAAAAATATAAATGACTAGAAATAATAACAAAACCTAATAAAAAATATACTCGTGCTTCTCTGTGAAACAGCTCAGTTATGCTTACAAAGTTTATTAAGGCGCTCAATCCTTAATTTATCCACCGAAATATTGAAAATATCAATATTGGAAAATTCATTCAAGAAGGTGTGCGAGTGGTGACGCTCTTAATAGCCCTTCATTTCATGAATATGCCACCAAAAAACAATATTCATTCACGGTGACGTAAATAATTGAATCTGATATATTCATATCTGAGCTGACAGAGATATCATGGAATAACTCGACTTGTCCCATGACATTCAGTATCACGTACCAGTCGAGCGAGCCACAATTTCATAGTCCGGCTACACAATAAATAATATGTCGTTAAATCACGACAACGCCTAGTTTTCAAACACGCAACAATACGAGTATGTCAGATTATAATAGTTATTCGCATTTGGGTTTCAATTTGTATAGCTTATGTTCATTATTTCAAGTTTTGTGCAGGAAATGTCGCCGGCTTGAGCAGTGATAAATTGGAAAATTATATAAAAGTTAAAATCTTGAGAGCTTTATATCAATACAAAATTCTAAAACTTCACGAATTTGAAATTTACTTCAAGTATTTTGGGCGTATTAAATCATATTCAATAAATAGACAATCTCGATGAATACAGATTAATATTACGCATTTTCTGTGTAGTGGAGATTCTTCTCGGTGATAAACAATAACTTAATTCAAAATCTTGGCTTTTAGTCCTGTTCACGTTTTCGTATCTTGATTATGTATTTATTTATAATCTGCATAGTAGAGTTTTGTTGTTTTATTTAATATACTAACATAGGTATGTATTATACAGGTCGGCACGTTCAAATCCGTTGGGAGTCGAATTTACCAGCTATTGGAAGCCAGTGAAGTGATACAATTCAGTAGTGAAAAGAGATAAGTTCAAGAAAACAAGCAGTACAGATGAGATATTTTACAGAAGTAATATGCAAAATCCTACGTGATGTATTTAGGAATCCTAACACAAGACATTTCCTAAGTTCAGAAGTTTTACTAACTAGGAAATAAAAGTCGAAATTTACGATTGCTTGTGTATATTGTCCGCATGCCATAATATACCCGTAGATTGCTCAAAATTGTCGAGTAGATCCCAAATGGAAGAGATCAGTATGAAGACTGAGAAGAAGGTGGAGTACAGTAAACAAGCGAAGAGCCTGTGCCAGTAGATAGTTCATTTGGATTTGGGCCTATGTAAGAGCTGTGGCGTGGCATCGTAGACGTTGACATGGAAGAGGGCGTTAGAAATGTTGCGCCCCCAACAAGACGAGAATAGGTTAAGATGATTCAAGTAAATATCTTCTTCTTATCCTTCCCGTAAATCTTCGAGTTATACTCTATTAGGATCAATTCTACTTGTCCACAAACAGTTTTTTTTCTTTTTTGGATATCGTTCTCTGATAGTTCTCGGATAGTACGTTCACTTGATTTGTTGGAGGTCTAGTTCATATGCATGGAAATGTATTTTTCAAGTCTTCTCATCGCATATTTATACCATAAAGTATTGTATAAGCAAATACTTCTAAATGTTATTCTTATAATATTTTAAGCGGTGACGATGCATATACTCGTACTTTATTGAGTACCTATGAAAACACACTAAATCAACAACGACAACTGAAAAGCAAAAGGTGATAGGATGAACAACAATTGAGAAACCACAAAGGAAAGTGCCAAGCACGTGCACACTTATGTGCCGCTGAGCAAACACAGCCGGGGGTCAGCAAGTCATCGGTCAACTAATTAGCGGACAGCCGATACTCAATAGTTGCGGCCCGGGGACCTGTCTGCCTCCTTGACAGTCTTATGGAAACCTGACAAATGCAAATTAAAAAGCATCATTTGTCAGTTAAAAATAAAAAGTGAGTCATGTTATTTTAATGATTATGAATTCATGAATATACATATATACACGTTTTCGATTTGACTAAACAAATGAAATAATATAAACATATTTTTTATTTATACGATAATTTATATTTACCTCACGTGATTTATGGGTTTTATATTTTTGTTTTGCTAGCACAGATCCTATGGATGGTGTTCTACTAGGTATATCGTATAAGCCAATTGATAAAATAGCTTCAATGGCTCAAAATCAGACAGCGAAGGAACCTTCACGTTCTGTCGACATTATTTTGTGTGCTTAAAATTCCTAATTCTCTTTATATCTTCGTGAAAAATTCCACTTTCTTTCACGGGCGTTCTATTCGATCAGGCGATGCACCGCACCTCATTTTACACATCTCCAAATGCGGATCACTTGGCGCGACTATGGATTGAACTTCCAAGAGTTATCAGATGTACACCGCCCCGCGCCTATTTACGTTTAAGCGAGAAACGAAAAAATAATATTACATTTAATCTGAATATCCTTTCGTCTTTATTTATCTTTGTTTCCTTTCCTTCTCCTTAAACGATTTTTTCCTCGACTTATATCATTATTGTTTAGAGATTAGTTATTTGTTTTTTATAA
The DNA here is from genome assembly GCA_949825065.1 of Odontocerum albicorne. Lineage (NCBI taxonomy): Eukaryota > Metazoa > Arthropoda > Insecta > Trichoptera > Odontoceridae > Odontocerum > Odontocerum albicorne. The sequence continues at coordinate 20,975,525 of OX463840.1, forward strand.
AATATTTCACGGATTAAAAATAGTTTAATGTGTCTTATATGAGCTGGTTGGTGGAAAAAATTGCTATATATCAATAAGCCCGCCAGATATACCATGTATGATATAATCATGTACACAAAATAATGAAAATAGATAAATAAAAAAACATATGAAAAGCAAAGTGTCGAGGTTTCGATGGTAACAGGTTTATGTCCAGGAATGAATTAACACGATGCAATAAGACGACGAAAAAATACACATTTTGAAACTTTAATAGACTATCTAATCTAATTATTTTAATAGACTATCAAATCTAATTATTTTAATAGACTATCAAATCTAATTATTTTAATAGACTATCAAATGTAATTCTTTAAACTGTCTTTTAAAAGTAGACCGGTTTCCAAAGAACGAAATATTATAATGATAATAAAACTCAACGGCGTTCTAACTCGGGATCCGACCCCACTTTATTGGCAAATTAAAAAATATTTAAAAAAGTTATATAAGTTGAGTGTAAGGATAGGAAGGTGGTGACTGCGACAAGTGTCTTACCACCAGATATTCCGAAAAGTCATTTCGTATTTTCATGACAATACAAACGGAAAATTGCACCAAATGCTCAAGTATGGTGGTTTTTGATATTTTCTGTATCTCTCGTGTCTTGATTTAGTCGTCATCAGTGGTAATCGGCCTTCCAGAGCGGACACCATCTTCGAGTGTCATATCACCACTTCGATTTTTTAACTACATTTGACACATGGTCGCTTACTATATATTGTCTATGCACTTTTTTTTTGTTTGTGTTACATATTTTCCTTTGCGGCAGTAAAAAACATCCAACACCTTACTTTGTTCCATTTTCAAAATAGTGCCAAAAAACCGCTATTTTGAAAATGGAACTAGAGATTTGGGAAAATAATGGACGAAAAAATGCGCCTAACTATTACTTTCATAATATTAGACATTCAGCATATTTGCAATGAAGTTACCAACGAAAATTTTATTTTATCTATATATCCGGGTATAAGGAAACTACTATCCGGACAACCTATTACAAAGAAACCCTTGTAGATCTCCCGATATGACAGTAACACACACATATGACTTTAGGCGAAGTGTAGTAAATGTGTGTAATTTTCATATATTAGGTCCTTACATATGAAATTGGCGTTTTGCCGTACTGGCAACTTTGATCTCAAATATCTTCTCTTTGGTTAGGAATTCCAAATTAAAATTTATACAGCTATTTACTCAAGTATTTGTGTTTCGAAAATTATAATTCATTTGTTTTTTCCTCAATTGTTTTTTTTCTTTGCGTCACTCAGTTTACAAAATGGAAAACTTGAAATATCGCGTTATTTACGAGTACGAGTTCCACCGTGGCACCAGTGCTGCAGAAACGGCTCGAAGGATTAATGATGTGTATAGTGACGGTGCCGCAAAAGAAAACACAGTGCGTTTTTGGTTCCAACGTTTTCGTTCTGGAAATTTCGACCTGCAGAAAAAGCCCCGTGGACGGCCGGAGACCAAAGTTGATAATGAAGAATTGAAGGCTATTGTGGAAGCGGATCCATCGCAAACCACGTCCGAGTTAGCTGCAGGCTGCGGTGTTAGTGATAAAAATGTTTTAATCCACTTGAAGCAAATTGGGAAGGTGAAAAAGCTTGAAAGGTGGGTACCTCACGAATTGAGTGAAGCAAATCAACAAACGCGCGTTGACTGCTGCGTTGCATTACTCAACCGGCACAATAATGAAGGGATTTTGAATCGAATCATTACCTGTGATGAAAAGTGGATCCTGTATGATAATCGGAAGTGCTCATCGCAATGACTGAACCCTGCTGAACCAGCCAAACCATGCCCCAAGCGAAAATTGACTCCAAAAAAGTTACTTGTGAGCGTTTGGTGGACTAGTGCTGGTGTCGTTCACTACAGCTTTCTTAAATCTGGCCAGACGATTACGGCAGATGTCTATTGTCAGCAACTGCAAACCATGATGGAAAAGCTAGCTGCTAAATAACCGAGGCTGGTTAATCGCTCTAGGCCACTGCTGCTTCATGATAACGCTAGACCACACACTGCACAACAGACGGCTACCAAATTAGAAGAGCTTCAATTGGAATGTCTAAGACATCCACCGTACTCTCCGGACCTTGCCCCAACAGATTACTATTTTTTTCGAAATTTGGATAACTTCTTGCAAGGGAAAAAATTCAACTCCGATGGGGCAGTCCAAACCGACTTCAAAGATTTTATTGATTCCCGTCCGAATGGTTTTTTTTAGTAAAGGGATCGATGAACTACCTATGAGATGGCAAAAGTGCATAGATAGCAATGGTACATACTTTGATTAAATAAATATATTATATTAAAAAAAAATCAACTTTATGTTCCTCCCAAACAAAACGCCAATTTCATATGTAAGGACCTAATATAATCTGATATACAATTGAGACGACCTCCCTAAAATTACACAGAAAATAAAAAAATTACAAGTATATCTTAAGAGTTTTTACAAATAATTACGCAAGAAAGAACTACTGTAAAATTATAACAAATATAATAAAGACCACATAATTAATTAATCTGAGCCATTTGAGATTTGCAGACGATATCGTTATATTCTCACAAAATCCAAATGATCTTCAGCACCAACTGCAGGAATTCGCAGAGGTCAGTAAAGAAGTTGGTTTGAAAATGAATATATCAAAAACCAAATATATGATGAACAGCTTTGCTACCCCAAAACCAATAATTGTTGATGGAAAGCCACTGGAACTTGTCCAGGAATATGTGTATTTGGGCCACCTTATTTCCTTTGTAGGTGGCATATCGGAGGAAATGGCACGAAGGACAAAACTAGCATGGAGCACATTTGGATGTTTGAAGAACATTTTCAAAAGTGATCTACCAATATTTTTGTAGCGAAAGGTCTACAACCAGTGTATTCTCCCAATACTTACGTATGGCTCTGAGACATGGACGAACACAACAAAGAACACACAAAAACTCCAGACCGCACAAAGGAGCATGAATAGATGCATGTTGGGATATACTAAAAGAAACCGTAAACGAAAAACCTGGATTTGCAACAAAACAAAGATAGAAGACGTAATAAAGGTGTGCAAAAAAATGAAGTGGCAATGGGCAGGACACATAGCCAGAATGTCCGATTCCCGACGGACATCCGAAATAATCCACTGGTACCCAAGAGGTACAAAGAGGCCTAGAAAAAGACCGAAGGCACTCTGGATGGATGAAATCAGGAAGCATGGCAAGCAATACATGGCACCAACGAGCAAAAAATCGAATTATTTGGAGTCAACTTGGGGAGACCAGCAGTGGATTGACCCAGGTTGACAATGATGATGATGCCATAATTAATATTTTCAATAAAAATCCTTTACTTGCATCAAATTATTTAACTGAACTCAAATTATGTTCCTGTAAAGAACTGCCTTTATCACACCTGCATTGCCTCAGTTGTCAACCAATTAGAATACCATTACACTAATATATAGGAAATATAATTTTACTTAATGAGGAAGAGATTTCCATGACATTGTTTTAATGTATTTTGATACGAAAGCGGAAAAGAAAGGGATAATGAAGTAAAAAAAATGTCGTCTTAACAAAATTTATAGCAATCTATATTCAGTTTACAGTGATGTTTACATTACATACTTAAATATTACTATACAAGTTGTTAGTATTGACTTGGAGAGATTGTTGAGCTTTGGAGAGATACTCGTATTTTTCACATTCAGTAAAATCAATTGAACACATTTCCTTTCATTAATGAGAACTAAAACGGAAGCATACACTGATTAGTCCATTATAGAAATATCGAAGTAAGCGTGAGAATATATCTGTATATTGACTAGCGAGAACTAGGTAAAAAACTGTTTACTTAAGAATAATATTAATAAAAAAAAGGCAATAAATCGATGATGCTCTAATTAGCTATCTTGCACTCCATGGACGTTTAAATTTGGTTCATGTTAGGTTCAGATAATATCCAACCCATTCGTTTATCGCAAATTTTATAGAAAGAAGAAACTTATGAATACTAGGATGGGCATCGCATCGACTTCTTTATAGTGTGAATTTCAAAGTAATAGAAATAGTCTCCATAGTTGGGCCAACACCTTTAGAACATCGATATGCACATTTATAAGTCTAATTAATTATGGCATGCCTTCAACTCATAGGGATTATATTGATTTTTTTTACTATGTTAAGAATAAATTTTTGTGTTCCGAATGAAAACATCGAATTTAATTTTAGAAACTTTTGAGTGTTTTCCTAACGGAGCATACTTATAGACAACCTCTGTGGCATTGTTTGTAATATGCCTCTCTTCCAACCTGAAGATTGCAAGTTCGATTACCGTTGGAACTCACATTTTATAAAAAAATAATTCCGGTCTGGTTTTCACTTAAGGCCACTTAAACATTTTTCTGGTTGGCGGAAAGAGATTACCGCATGGTTCCATGTTTTATTATATACAGCAAATTTGTGTAAATTTTTTTTTTCATTTATTTATTTTCCACAACACAAAATTTACAATTTAAAATAGAGTAAAAATACATAACAATGCATTGTAATCCATAATTTTGGGTATATAGAAAATCATTCTACTGGGCAAGGCCTGTGACGAAGTGGCCCTATTTCTTAATCACAATTTACTATTTTTTAATCAAGTTTAAATCTTATGGAATGAAAGACATGTTTATCATACAATTTTTAATTTGTGCGAAAGGGCAAACAATTTTTTTTATATTAGGCTTTGTTTTTCTATTGTAAATTCTTAACCTTTTAACCGCGTTAAAAATCAAATTCGACAAACCCTGTGCGCGGCACAATTTCGGCGTTTTTTAATTCCTAAGTTTAAATGCGTATTTAGTTTAGAACCACTGATATTTAATTACAACTTCAAGTAAACATAACACACAAGTAATTTTCTGATAATAAATAAAAGTCATTACTCTTGAAATAAAGGAGATAAATTAAATATTACGTAAAATAAACAAACGAATGATACGATCATAGAAATTCTTCTTTCCACACTCCCCCACTCAAGTGCCTATCTGTGTGTGTGTGACGAGTCTGCACTGGGACGTGACGTGATTCAGCGCGTATTGTATGGGCACAAGGATATGAATTATGAAGTGTTTTTTACTTCACAAACACTATAAATCTCACTTTGTTCACACCATATTTATTGGTCTATATTGAAATACTTAACTCAGAATTATTTATTATTATGAAATAAAAATTGAGATTGTTTATTTTTCAATATTTCTTTTTCTCGTGGTATGCCCTAAAGCATGGTTGGAAACACAACGGAACATTGCATTCAGAACACATAAATTTAGTCATTTTACGCACTTAAACATTTATTTTAGTTTTAGCACAGACATGACACCTTCGACGTGGATTTTTGCACTTTGGCGTAGATGGAATGTTTATCTTTTCATGATTTAAATATTTATTTGGTATAAATCTTGTAGGGTTGTCAGCAGAAGTAGTGGGGCATTGAACTTTGTTGAGCATTACTTTTTACGAATTTTTCTCAATCAATTGCCGAATAACAGCTAGCTGAAATTCAGCCAGACTAATCGATTTAGATGTAACAAGTTTGTACAAAATATGGGCGTTGAGCAAATACAAATCTATTACATGGAAAAACACCTTCTTGTACCATTTGACGGACTTTCTCATGCAATTTAATCCACTTAGCATCATGTCCGCTTTGTCTACCAAACCCATACATTTGTTGTAATCGATTACGCACTTGGGTTTTTGTATGGCTTCACCGGTTGACCTGTTTACTTTTCCAGTACAATCTTTTGAATCGTCATGAAGAGTGGTAACCATGTGCACGTCGCGCCGATCACACCATTTCAGCGCCAGCAATTTTCTATTGTTAAAAGATTCCACTTCTCGCTTTTTCAATTTTTTAAACTTTGGCATGCCTTTTCGGTTTTTATACACTGTTCCACAAGCATTTGTTTTGTTTTCATATAATCTTTTAAAGAGTTCAGGGCTAGTGTACCAGTTATCACAAAACAAACTGTGTCCTTTTCCGATATAATTATTTAACAGAGTTGTGACCACTGAATCAGATATACTGAGTCCCATTTCATTGTCAATTTCAGTTTGAGATCCTGTATAAATTATGAAATCTAATATATATCCAGTCATCACGTCACAGAGTACAAACATTTTTATTCCAAATCTATGCCGTTTTGACGGGATATATTGTTTGAAAACCAAGCGCCCTTTGAAAGCAATTATGCTTTCATCTATGCAGAGATTCTGAAAAGGTGCGAAGGTTTCTTTAAATATTTTTCTGGTAAAATCAATCAAAATTTTTATTTTATGCAGTCTATCTGATGATTTTGATGCGTTGTCACTAAAATGTAGCATCTGTAAAATGAGCTCAAATCGGTCCCTAGACATTGTTTGCCCGAAAATAGGACTCAGCAGAAGAGGATCTGTTGACCAGTGCTTCTCGATGGTAAGATGACGATTCTTCGTTATTAACATTGTAACTGCTACAAATATGTACATTTCGTAAATAAATGTATCATACCATCTTCTTATCCTTGATTTATCTCCAAAACTTTTATTATTAATTTCATGTTGATAAAAACTATTCGTTTCGTCAACAATTTTGCTAGTTATATCTTCATTGAGAAAATGTTCAAAATAGTCAAGTTCGGTGGAGTTTTCAGAAAACGTAATGTCTGGATTCACTCCTGAAAATGCGTTGAAATTATGAATAACCGGAATATGTGAACCCGAAAGCCACGAAGATGAATACGTTTCTGTAGACGATTCACCGCCAAATCCAATATTTTCATCATTATCAGAATCAATAACATCACTAAGGTTCGAAATATTATCGTCTTCACTAACACTTGATCCGTAATTTGACCCAAGTTCACATACGTAATCGCCAATTTCTTCTTCACTTAGACCACGTTTAGTCATAATGAATATAACGTGTTAAAAATAATAAAACAGAAAATTTAAAATTTATTGATTTCAAATACAAATATCAAATTTGAAATCAAAACACTAAAAACTGACAATAACTAAACGAACCATACACAATTATATAGTCACTAATTTAAAATATTTGAAAAGAAATAAAAAAATCAGATTGAATGCTGCTCGTATATAAAATATTTAGTAATGTTTACGTAAGCGAAAGACGCGCCACGTGTCACTGAACCGGGCCAGTACAGCGTGCGTCACATACTGTCCACACATATTGTCATGCGTCACACATACGACGTGATAGTAGGAAATATTAATTGAGAAATAATCTGCGCTCTGTTTATTCAAAAATATTTCATAAACTAATACATTATTTGACAAGGTTTCGAGATATGTCGCTAGAATAAAGATTATTTTAAATTTTAGTTTAATTTTTATCCCGGTGTTGTGTCATTGTTTATAAGTATTTCTCGTTTCAAATTTGGGTTGTCGTCAGATCACAGACGTCTGTGCGCTTAGCGGGCTAATGTTGTCAAATCAAATCACAGGCGTTTGTGCTGGCCGCGGGGAAAGAGTTAATGGGATTCAATAATGTAAATATTTATTACGCATTGGTAAACAATTTATTTTATATCTAACCACTAGATTTATTATGACCACTGACATGTTTCGTTGTATGATCATGGAGTAGTATTCGACAAATTGAAAAATCATGTTTTTCGTTCTGTGAACCCTACACGTAATAATAATAAAAGGACAAAGTCTGTTCTATAAATCACCGTTTATAGAACAGACTCTCCTCGAGCACGCTCTAATTCGGAATTTGAATCTGCGTTTTGTTAAGTGCAAGGATAAGGAAGGTGGTGGTCATTAGACTAGGAACTTCCCCGCATCTGCATAACTTAACAAGGGAATATGAACTACAAAGAAACCTTCGTAGATCTTCCGATATGTGATACTAACACATTCATCTTTAAGTGAAGTGTAGTGTATGTGTGTAGTGTTAATTTAACGACAAAGGTTTTTATCCCTATTGTAATAAGTAATAAGGAAGCAAGAACGACTCGGCTACTGACCTAGTATCCGTGTATGTTTGCGTGAATCGATCAGACTTGCAATACGAGTAGCGAGTAGTAAATCGGAATAGCATAATACATATTCTGATGCAACGCCTGAGAAGCAGCCGCTCAACCCGCTACGGTCGGATGATGCAAAATCTTATAACAAACTCTCGTCATGTTAAATGACATTTGAATACTGTGCAGGAGCATTCCACTGAAATGAATAATTGGTAACTTAAATACGTGTATTATATGTTTACTCATATTGATAAGTTTTAATATTATGTAAATCAAACAAATTACTTAAATTAGCTGAAATCTAAATTGGGCGACATTAAGCTCACATTTGAACAACGAAAATAGGTTTGATTTTTCGTATCATCGTCATTTTTAGCATTTTATTAATTTGCTGTTAAACATATGTCTCTCCTTGACCTTTCAAGAATTGTCTGTTCATTGCCAACACGTATTTTTTGTAACAGCCGTCTCACTAGGCTGCTGACTTACATCCTTCCAATTCACACATAAATATTACATAACATACGATGTCTAACAGGTTCGAGCTGTAGCCGTTCATGAGATTTGACAACTCTCAGCGAAAAAAATTACAATTCAATCGAAACATCCAAGAGCTGGGCATATTTACATGAATCCCAATCTGACCAAATGTCATAAAAATCAATGTGATTGTCCATGCGCCGCGGCCTAGCAGATATACAGTTAACAATATTGGCATAAGCATTTTAAGTTATGTATTTTGTCATTTTCCGCGTATCATCCCCACAGTTCAGTATAGTTGCTTTTTAGGCTTTTTAGATCGTCTCCCAGTAAAGGTTTGCTGGCTACATGTCCTGCATATACGGTGAATTATTTTCTGTTAAGGTAAACTATTCTTTTAATTTTGAACAAGAGTTCGGATTTTTTGCTAATTTCAAAGAAAAACGATTTTATGGCAAAAAACTGTTTTGTTGTAAATTGATATTTTTAAAATAATTATCAAAACATTTTTTATTGATTAACGTTCTAAAAACTAAGAAATATTCCATATGTAGTATACACTTATCCGACCTCAGCGGTCTGGTTAATACGACACCTGTGTTCCAAGCTGGCGGTTGCAGGTCAACTCCCGTTAGTACCCAATTTTTTTTTAGCTTTCTGGTTGTTTGGGAAGATATTGTCAAATAGCAATAAACTCACCAGGTTTTATTGTACTCGTATACAACGAAAGTGTAATACAATATACATAAGGAATAAAGAGTGCCAACTTCCGTTAAATGAAAATTGTCTCGTCTATCAGCATTTTCTGGCAATTTATCACAATACAACTAGATAAAATTATAAAACGGGGAATAAAAAGTTAAGAATGCCAAATAGCTCACTTTTGCACTCATTACGGCTACCCAGATACATAATAATCAGTAACAGTTCCGAATGAGCGCACATGTGTCCATGTACATGTATTTATTGTATCTTGCCGTGTGGGACGAAGAGTGTTAATGTCGTTCGAAGCAGCGTGGAAATTACAACGCGCCCCGGATCGTTTCTGATCCGTAATAAAAGTGCTATGCACAATCTCGATGACGTAATGTTTGTGGTAAATTTTATTTCTGCAAAAGAGCTGCTAAGAGTGAAACAGGTTTTCGCATAAAAATAAAGAGCTAAACTCGAGCGCATCATGACTTGATAAAGAGAGGAGAGCCTCGAAGCGGCCACATTTCAAGAGTTTTTGAGCCAATTTTCCTGCTTGGCGTTAGCTTTCGCGGAATAAGTCTGGACACTGTTGGATAAAAGATAATTTTAATGCTATTTTGTCTGCAAATTCGATAATATGTAATGAAAAGGTAACAAATATATATTTCTTATTTATTCATTCATCCGACGACCTTTCATGACAACCTCCGTGGCCTAGTTGGTAAGACTCCTGTTTCCCAGCCTGGAGGTTACGGGTTCAAATCCCACTGGAACTCTGATTTTTTAAAAGAATTCTAGTATGCCTTTCACGTTATGCCACTTTAACATCTATCTGGTTGGCTGCAAGAGATTGCCACATAATAATACGCCCGCCAGGTTGTACTGTATACAACGAAAGTGTAATACAAAGAATGATTCGGACATATTGAAGTGCATAGCCCGTAGAATACACTGTTTTCGGTCCCATTCAAATACACTTCGAACTAAGAACTCATTTGTTAACGTACTTTTTGACAAAACCAAAGAGGCAATACACGTGATACATGCTTGTAAGCATTTTTAGTTTGATATGAATAAATTATCAAACTGATATTTTTAAAGAAATAGATGAGTTAAATGAAAAATAATGATTTATCTTAGAATTGTACTTGTATCCTGCAACAATATTTACAATGGGCAGAAGAAAATGCGAATACAATGTACGGGTTAGATGATTGACATTTTGAAACAATCACGTTAAGATTTTGAGTTCAAAAGTGTGCTTACCTTCGAGGTTAAGAGAGTCTGAATCGATCAGAACCTTGAGATGAACCTGAAAATAAAATAGTTTATTTTTAATACAATGCACACGTCAATTATATTGTTTATAGTTAAGGCATTAACGTTGTGGAGGTTTAAAGACATTGTCATTTATTTTATCAAACACTGTTTATCTTGTTTGTGCTCCCCTAGTTAGTCTTGTTTGTGCTTCCCTGAAGATGAGGTGAAAGCCTTGAAACCGGTAGGGTTATACCGTTACAAAAAAGTGGAATAAACAGTGTTTGATAAAATAAATTACAACGTCAATTATATACATACATACCATCACGCCATCTCCCTGTCGGGGAAGGCACAGATGACAGAGTACCAGTTTTATCTTCTTACACATCCTTAGCCTCTTCTACATCCATAAACTTTGAGAATATTATTCACTTGATCCAACCATACATTCCTTGGTCTTCCTCTACACGCCTTTTTCTCACATTTTTACTACATATCTGTTTTGTTAAGTCTTTCTTCATTCATTCATTTCACATGCCCTAACCATCTCAGAGTGCTCTTCTTCATCTTACTTAACAAGCCAGCCTTAAGTTTACATTTATCCCAACTCACTTCATTTCCTATTATGTCATACATTTTCACTCTACGTCTTAAAGCACGCGTTTCTACAGCATTTGTTCGGCTCCTCTCAGTCATTTTCAAGATCCACGTTTCACTCCTATACAAGAAAGTTGGCACCAAAATATTATTGCGGACTATCATCTTAGCAGCTTTTTATACTGTCTGGTTCAAATATATATGGTTAGGTGCCCTATTTATTTTATATACTTTCGCTACACGCCGTTCGATATAACTGTTAACTTTTCCATCATCAGAGAAAATACTACCCAAATCGCAGAATTCTTCAACTTCCTCTAATATTTTATAATTTGCCCTATTGACAAATATAAGAATGACCTTATTGTCGATATAATTTCCAAAACATGGTAAAAATAACAGAAGTAAAAAAAATCAAAGACATAAATTTTGACATGATTTTTTTATTCTAATATATTTTAGTTCCACATACATGCGAAACTTGAACGTGGCAATGAAGTGATGAAAGTAAGATAAATGCGGTAGAAATGAGAGAGTTGCAAAGAATGTATGGATAAATAATTATAAGGGATTAGAACACAAGGAAAAAGGTTTATATACGTGTTGCTCAAATTTAGAGATTTGATTGTACAATATGGAATGAAGAGTAGACAATTATTTCTAAATAATAATGACACTTTCACATTTACTTTCAGGGAAAATAAAGTAATTTACGAATTCATTTGAAGTAATTTTTAAATCAAGAAATTAGCGATTTCACGCAGGCACATAAAACCCGTTGACAATCATGCATTCGAACACTTTCCCATAAACGTGTACAAAAAGAGAAAAATTGTGAACATTTTCATTAAAAAAAGATTTGAGAATATTGTACAGAGCGTAATACGAATGTGCAAATAATAAAACAAAGCAACAAGGCATCTATATATATCTATATAGAGATATAATATTATGTGAGTAGGTATCGCGGGCCGGCAGATAATGACTCGGGAGTTTCATCACATTTAATATTTGAACAATAAAAAGCATACCGCTTCTTCAGAGAGGCTCGGATAGGTGAAAAGTTAATTACCTTCAACTTTGAATTGGAAAATAATAGTGAGAAAGAAAAATATATTTGAAAATAAGCGGAAAAACAACAAAAAAAAACCCGCCGTAATATTTATTTTCTGATAGCGGATCGGTTGCAAACATTCGACTTCTTAATTTCTTTAAGAAATCAAACAATTCCAATAATATCATCTTTATAATAATTTTAGAAAAATGATCTATGATGTCACAGTGATTTTTCAATACACCCATAACTCGCTTTACGTCCTAGATACGTTCCGGAAAAGTTGGCCGTAAAGCGAAAAGCCGTATAACGAATCAATTATTTTGATACAAATCCATACAAATTCAATTGGATCTGTTCCAATTTTATATAAAATAATATAGTTTTATGTTCATAAAGTATTATATATTTTTTATTTCCTATAAAAATGCTCACATAAACATAAAAATACAAAACTGAAATTCAAAAAATAAACCTATAAATTAAAAAACAAAAGAAATCATATGAAAATTTATATACATATAATAAAAAACATAAAATAAAATGTTTGAAAACTGTTTTAATCTGATGACGAACATTAACATGAAGAATCAGTAAGCTATAATATGCTGCCATCATCACTTTCCGCTGTTGTGGATTGCTGGACCCAGTTTAAAATATTGGTCCAACGTTGTCTGCTTTGCCTTGCTTTTTGCTTCGCCTTGCAGTGTTTTGTAACAGGTACGAGTAATGGCTAAGTTTATTTCTTGAGACACTTTAGCGCTGCGTTCTTCGTCGGGATCATTTTCAAGAAGGATGTTCATTCGCTGCTCGAAATAAGAAAGCGCATTCGACAGGTTTTTGCTGTTAGCTGTTGGCATACGAGCATAGCAGGCTCTGGTTCTGGCTCCTCATCAAGTGCTCGTTCTGTTTCTAGCTGGATTAGTTCATCGCTTAAAAGAGGTTCTCTGTCAGCATCTAGAAAGTCGACCAAATCACCTTCTTCAAATACTCAAAACCAAGACTGTTTGTTAAGTTTAATATGTTTTGTCGAATTTCAGAAAGAGAATTAATTTTAGGCTCATTAGTTTTTATGCATTCTGGCCATATTTTTTTCAAAACATGGTTCATTGTGGTTCATCTCTGATGCTGTAGCTTTTACAAAACTGTTTTATCGAAGATTCACTTTCGGTTTCGTGAATAAGGTTACAAAGAGTTCTGCGTAAATAATAAGCCTTAAAAGTGGCTATTGCACCCTGATCCATTGGCTGGATCAGAGCTGTTGTATTTTTGGGAAGATACTCAATCTCCACGTCTTCAGATAATTCAGATAAATTAACCGGGTGCACTGGAGCATTATCCAAAATGAGCAATGCCTTGTTGCTCAAGTTATTGTCCTTCAAATATTTACTTCTGGACAAAAGTATTTTTAAACCAGTCTTCAAAGAGAATCTTAGTCATCCGACCTTTCTTGTTGGATCTCCAAATAACGGGCAGTTGTTTCTTGTTCAGCACTTTAAAATACCTTGGATTTTCGGAAAGATATACTAAAAGCAGTTTTAGCTTAAAATCCCCCGCAGCATTAGCACCAAGTAGCAAAGTTAACTGTTCTTTTGACACCTTATATCCAGATGCAGACTTTTCATATTTTGAAATGTAAGTTCTTTCAGACATTCGATTCCAATAGAGTCCTGTCTCATCTACCATACATTGAAAACTTGTTCAGGTCCGTATCCACCTCTTTCAATAATTATTTCTAAAATGTTGTGATATTCTTTAGCTGCGTCATCATCGGCACTAGCTGTTTCACCTTTTATTTTTAAGTTGTGCAAATTGTGGCGGTTTTTGAAATAAATGCATTTTTTGGTCGTATAATGAAACATTGTGGGCCGTAAATCGAAAAGGTGCCATAATTTTAAAATGCCGTTATAGCGAAATGCCGTATAATGAGCGGCCGTATAGCGAGGTATGGGTGTACTAGTTTTAGGTAAATCAGTCGGCACGATTTCAATTCTAATACTACAATATAATCAATTTGTTGAACGAAACTTGAGTTTTTTGCTATCCGACTGTAGATTTGGGATTCCCTTATTAAATTGTGAGTCTTGTTGAAATTGTTTATATTCTATCAATATTATTAGACAATTAAACAAAGCTACAGTAGATTTTTAAATGGGAAAGCGTGGAATGTCGGACTTTAGACCGACCAGGATGTGAGATTTATGCACTTGTGTTCCTGATGGAACCTTTCGGGTGATGATGATGATGATGACAGTTGAACGTTTGTGTTAAATACTATTTTTAAACGAAAGCTTTGAATGTAGATAACTTTATATGGAATTAAGTTTAAGCGGTCTTCATCGAAGTCCACTGGTCGTCCGGAACGCTCCATGTCTTTCAGGTCGAAATTACCGTCTTTGAAATGCAAAAACCATCGACGAGCTGTCTTTTCATTCATAGCATCTTCACCGTACACTTCGCAAATATCGCGAGCAGCTTTATTTCCTCGATTGAACGCGAACAGAAGGAGATGTCGAAAATGCTCACTTTCGTCTACTTGACATTCCATTTTGAAGACTTGTAATCAAGTAAAATAATATATGTAACGTAAAAGCAAACACATCTTGTAGAGCAGAAAATTTTCTTTCGAATGACGTATAGCATTTACTATTTTGTTTTACTTTTGGTGCTCATTTTTAAATTGAAAAATAAAAAGGGAAACAACTTATGTTAACACCCAATTATAGATTAATGATCATAACACCGAACGACATATTTTTTAAATGCTGCTCATCAATCTTTAGCAGAAAATATTGATTTTTATCCAAGTTGACTGATGCTTAATGTTACATTTTAAAATTCATACTAGAAGAGGTCAATAGATGACAAATTGTATTTTTCACGAACAAAAAATATTTTGCATGAAAAAACTAGCCCCTAGGTTAAATAAAATCCAGGCACAAATTGAATTATACCATTTTGCTTCTGGAAAAACAACTTGCTGATGCTGGGATGAACCAGTGAAGAGGAACACCGGATTTTGCATGTAGATCCATTACCTCTTTGCACTGCCCTGGAGAACCTGGAAATCTCTTGATAACCTCTGAACAGGGATTACAGAGATCTTGGAACGCCCAGTGCTATTCAAGTAGCAGAATTTTAGACGGAAACAATGTAGTTCTTTTGTAACGACAGAAAGAAGATAAACATGAAATTAATTTCCAACCAATACAGAGTTGATAATTATAGAATTATTAGATAATAATGACTAAACTGAAGTTTTTATACGAGGGTCATCCAGAAAGTAAGGTTACAAGGGCTCCTGAGGCCGGGGGAAATTTTTAGTTTCAAAGTTGGCGCACTTGGCGTGTAGGGGGGGTCCTAACGGTCGGTTTGTTTGATCCCGCGTGTTTGTCGGCCATTTTGTCCAGTCACAGTAAATTCTTCAGATGGAGAGTTCGTCGCACGCTCCCGCCACCTCCCGTCCGTGCGAGATCCGCGCGGTCATCCGGTTTTTGACTGTGCAGAACAATACCGCCGCGAATATCCATCGGAAGCTCGTGGAAGTTTATGGTAGTGATGTGATGAGTCGACAACATGTCATAAAGTGGGTTAGGTTGTTCAGAGAAGGCCGTACTGATTGATACTCACGACGAGGCAAGGCAGTGATTTCTGACGAACTTGTGCAAAATAATTGAAGAACAAGTGCGAAATGACCGCCGTGTGACGCTTGACGACCTTCACGAAGAATTTCCTGACATTTATCGAAGTCTCCTTGGTGATCTTGTGTTGGACAAACTTGGTTACAAGAAGTTGTGTGCGAGATGGGTGCCCAGAATGCTCACACCGGAGCACCGTCAAAATCGCGTGACCGCCGCGCGTGAATTTTTGGATCGTTTAGCACAGGAGGGAGAAGCGTTTCTGAACTCTATCGTGACAGGGGATGAGACATGGGTGTGTCACTACACCCCAACAATTTTCCAACGATCAGGAGGTCGAGGAAGCTGTGAAGAAGTGGCTGAAAGAGCTGGCGGCGGAGGTCTATGACACTGGCATACAAAAGCTGGTGCCCCGACTACAGTAATGTCTCGATCTCGACGGCGATTACGTTGAAAAATAGTTTAATATATATGTGAAGTATCCTGTGAATTTCAATTAAATAGAAGCATTTTTCGATCCTACATAAATGTTGTAACCTTATTTTCTGTATGACCCTCGTATGTACGAGTATGTATACATACATCAGAACGTAACATTAACAAATTCTATTGCAATGTTTTTTTTGTGTATTTGGATGTACTGAAATAAAGTCTCGCGCACGTCTCCACTTTATTACAAGTTTATCAATTAATTGAGTGGGTGTATTTCGTTATTAAGATTAACTTCAATCGTTTTTTATTTAAATTCCATATTATAATAACGGTTGTAAATTTATACATTTTTCTTTTGCTTATATTGATACTTCTATGAAACGATTTTCGTGGCCTAGTTGATAAGATACCTACCTTTCAACCCGTGGTTACGGGTTAAATTCCCACTGGAACCCATTTAAAAAAAATATTCGAATCTGCTTTTCACTTAATGTCACTTTAATATATATTTGATTGATTGGATGAGGCTGCTGCCTAACAAAAAAAACCTCAAGGTTGTACCGTACACAACCATAGTACAACAGTGCCATAATAAAATAAAAACTATATTAAATCCATAACAAATGGATGTTGGCAAATAATTGCACTTTCCAAAATTCTTATGTACAAAAAAATAATTTAATTAGTCCCTTCAATCCCGTTTTCAATGGTTTTCATGATTTTTTAAAGAAACGTCTCGCGGGTCGCACAAAGCAAGCAAAGGCCGAGGGTTGGCTATGCATGATGTAATGATCTATGTACTAGAAAGTTTGTAAGTATTAAAACAGTGCAATTATTTACATAAAATAGTGTTTGATGAAACGGCTATGACGGATAAAGTGCTATATATGGAACTTTGTATCCTGAGCAGTATAACCGGATATGTTATATAAAAAGACACTGGGTGACGCGTTAGTTTAACGCGACACATAACTACAATGCATCAGGGATGTCATCTTGACTCGTATCTACAAAACGTATTAATGTCAACTGGAAACGTGAGAACCATAACGTTCATTAGAGAAAGAGAGCGTAATGGTACGTGTGTACGTCTATTTATTGGAAATGTGGTAGATTAATACAAAGTTAATTTGTCAAATTTAGAATAGATTGTACCATTGGATTGTGAGCATGTCACGGTGGTTTTATTTTTATACTCTTAAGATCAATTTTCTTTCGTTTCTCTTATGAAATTTTGATTTGCTGAAAACTTGATATGAAACTTTTATTAAGAAGCGAAATATATATAAATAATTTTATATATCATATACTCGTATATCTGTGGCTTCAACCTTCAGTATTTACTGATTAATACATTGAATAATAAGAAGGTGAATGATTAATTTAAGATTTATTCTCAAATATTTATTGAATTGGGGTAGTTCTTCGAATTTTAGTTATCATGAAAAATTACCAGATTTCTGTTAGTCACAATAATACTAAATACATATTTAATTAAATCACAAAATAAGGCTTGAACCCTAAATGTGATTAAGCAATACTTATGACGTAATACAGTGTGGTATTGTATGCTGTTCCCTATTCAGTCAACATTTAATATTTGTCTTCTGCAGAAATGTGAAAACGGCGAAAAGTAATAACGTCATAAATAATCGAATATATTATATCGTCGACATAAAAATAAATCAGACGTTATCAATAAAATTGTATTTATTAAGAAAGCGAATGACAAAATATATAAACGAGATTATATGGAAAACTGATTAATCATCGACATAATATTATATTATAATTCTCGTCGTTTGTACGTCGATTACCAAGGATTCAAAACATGTTTTAGAAGGTCTTTACTTTTTCAATATTATTTGACAGCTGTCACTTATTGATATGATTGATAGTCAACACTTTTACTCAGGGAACAATCTTTGAAAAAAATCCACACACTAACAATAAGTGTTGTTATCAAAGAACTTTTAAATTAATTTAACAATCAACATCAATAATTAATATACTCTATATTCAAAACTATTTTAACCCTGAGAGCGCTACGAGAAAAAAATATAATGGTCTATCTAGTGCTGAGATATATTTACGATTCGGACATTCGTGATAAATATTTATTTTAAACAACAAAAAAACAAAAAATATTTATTTTAAACAACAAAAAAACAAAAAATATATATTTTTACAACATAAATATATTTTAGAATATGTACCCTTGTATTCTAAATGAAGGATATTCATTTAGAATACAAGGGTAGAACAAATTTCTTCCACTGCTATAGCAGTGCGCCGATCTCTCAGGGTTAAAACAGGTGTAATGGATTATTTAAAAAATTGTAGCGACAGGGAACAAAGCAAACGGAGCACGTAACGTAATACACAACAACCGCGCTATATCAAACGTATAAAAAATATACATCAATGTGACAGCGCTCAGAAGTGCAAGGTGAAGGTGGAAGAGATGACCGAGCAAAAGGTGGATTGATCAAGTGGACAAGATTCTGAAAGAAGGTTAAGTGAGAAGCATGAATGATACGAGTGCATGACAGGATGTGGGGGGGGGGGGGGACGAAAGTTGTGTGCTTGGATAGAAATGTGTAGAGTATCGTTGTGTATGTCTACACCGCAAGGGACACAACATGTTGATACGTATTATAGTTTTTCCATACTAAATAAAACAGATGTTTTAGGAAGCAACGGTATGTTAAGGTTCTTTGGCAAATTACTGGAATTGAATACCTTCATACCTGGACATATTTAGACGGGCAATAGTGAAGAAGTATGTATGTACTCGTAGTATTTCATTACTAATTGTTGAAAAAAGAAGAATTCATAACGGTGTGAGTAAAATCGACAACCCTACTTACAACACACGACGATATTATAGTAAAGAATGTGACATTATTATTTAGTCATCTCCATTAGAGTGTGATTATTTATTGTGGATCGAGGCGGAGTTAGTTGCTGGCCTCATTTATCGCTATCGAACAAGTGCTGTTCTGTTGCATTCTTCGCCGGTCAGCTTGACCGTCACCCGGCGTCAGTGAGGGAGAGAAAGAAACAAGTGGAAGATATTTTATTATTAAAAAAAAACTGTAAAAAGCATGTGTATATGCTTTCTCCAAAATATGTTGTATCGTGTAGCGAATTCTCTTATACGTTATGTCAATGAGAGTTGATGTCATTGAGTAATGGAATAATTTTCCTTGTATCGATTTCAGGACCGTTTCGGGTATATTTAAAAACAACTAAAAATATTAAGATATGAGAAATGAATGTTACAAACTATTATAAGATGATATATGTACTTGTATATATCTTAAATATTCAAATAATAATATCGAAAAAAATTAACACAACAAATAACTTATTGTTATTCTACTTATTATATTTATCATCGTCACACGTGTTTCTACCTCCTATTTCGAGGATCTATGCAGGCGTAATGATGTCGATTAAGTACAAGAGCAATGCTTAGATGTAACTGGTATCATGTTTCATTATTTGTATAACTTTCGTGACAAACATATTGTTTCCCGGCCACATTCTTCAACACGACCGCATCATCCAATTCGGATATATTGAAAGGTACCATACGAATGAATCAACAAAAAAATAATCTACAGGGAAATAAAACAAGGCTCATCAAGTACGGAATTTTAAATTAATATCAATTGAATGGATTATAATAACAAATACCTTTCTTGATTTATAGCTTCTCAAGACTTTGGAGTGTAGGTCAATGTCTAGTGTGAGAACAAAATTTTACTTGAATCATAATTTATATATTAATCTATTAAAATTATCAAATTTATTCTCATGGCAAGAAAATGTATAATTGTTTTCGGTGAATAATTACTGACACCAAGAAACTAAATATCAAAGAAAGTAAACAATTCATTAAAATAATTAATAACATAAAGAGATGACGCGAATTTTGGTTTCCTTTTCTTAAAAAAAAAATAATAGATATAGTCAAAGCCATAGGCATTATACTCTTGAATACTAGACGGAAAAATGCCTGTGTCATTCGAGGGGAGTAGTAGCACATCACGGGGTTCGAACCAACAACCTTCTGCACGGAAGTCCAGCGTGTTACTAAGCGGCCATGAACATTTATATATATTGTTTATTTTCAATTACAAACATCCATAAATTTCAGATTATTTGTGAATAATTCATATCAAAGATATATTTCAATGTTCCAGTCGACTAGATTAGAGGGGGTTCATGCCACAAATTATATATTATATTTACATCTCATCACGCATACACTCTCCTATAGTCAAGGCTTTTAACTCTACCCTCTTTCAGAATTCGTTCAATTAGTAGTGACACATTTTTCTAGGTCTTTCTAAAGTTCTCGTACTTTATATACTACAAGTATATATTATTTTTGTAAATCTTTCATCATTCTTCCTTTCTGTGGCCAAACCATATCAATGCTCATGTCTTCATCTTAAGTATTGCATCTTCTTTCAATTCGCATTCTTTGCTAATGTCTTCGTTCCTTTAAAAGTGTGCAAATTTTAATTCCTTAAAAATAAATATTAAAAAAAAAAACAAAATAATGAAAAATGTTCACACATAATAAATATGAAGAATACAGTAAAAGCATTTTTTGTACATACCGAATAGAGTTAGAGGCAAGACATGAAAGGAATCGTAATGATTTTTGTTGCAAAATAATTGAATGTCCTTAGAAATGTAAGAATTGGAAGGTAGTGATTTTCTGAATCACTTTAAGAATGTTTTTTTCATTTCACAGCACAGCTGTTATATAAGATCTCTATCCTAAGTGAACCGGATTACCGGCTTCTGTTAATTTCTCCAATCTCTTAGTCATCACCTGGTTCCTTATATTTTTTTCTATATCTTACCGTTATTAACATTGTTCGGTTTAATCACAAGCAGTTAAACAAAAATATATTATAACGGTTGGTGTCCATACAAGTTATTTTTTATTCGTCATTTATTCTCATTACATAATCAGTATTTTATAAACCAAGTATAAATCTTATTTCTCTGGGCACACTATAAAAATATTTTGTTTCATTGAAGTTTTTGGTACAATACATACAACTCCGTGGTCTAGCTGGCAAACTGTCTGTTTCGGGAGTTCCATCGAAATATAATAATACAACACATACATACAATTATTTTTCGAATTAATGTTTTAAATTTATTTAACTTCCATATAATCGTCCGATTTAGTAGAAATCTGCATTACTTTTATTTTGGCTGGTACGATAAATGGATAGTTAATTTGGTTTTGCTAGCTTATTAAAAGATCTTTAGATATTTCCAAATAAATCGAACTAACTTATTGGGTGGGCACCTTTTGAGACACGTCAAAAGGAGAAGGGAGCGTCGTTGGTATAATTTTAGCTACTTCAGTGTTATAAAGTAGGAATCAGCTGTAACCAATGTCACATGTCTCCATAAAACAGAAGTCTGCCTTTTCGACAAAAATCTCATGAAATCTGATTAGATTATATATGAAAGGAGATTATATTATCAAGTAATTGAATGTAACTTGAAATGAATCGAAAATTGGTATGCCTGCTGACAAAGAATGACGACTGGTGACACTCGTGTTTTGGATATTGAAAAAAATATTAAGCTTCTGTTATTTGTCTCAAAAGTAAAGAAAAAGGTGATAATGGAAATATGTTTTGCCGACAAAGAGATTTGCCTTCTGACACAGTAAACATTGATAAAAACGAGAACACACCACGCTTCTACGTGGCTTACTCTGGTAATTCCATTTGAGAGAACCGTTAGCAATATTGTCAGAGCTACTTTTCATAATCATACTGTGGAAGCATTAATTGCGTATTCGTGTATCATCAAAACAGACTTGTATGGATTATTTCAAAAGATTGTGGGCGTGAAGTGGTATTGAATGCCCATCGTCGCCTGTCAAGAGCCGTTTCTAGATCTTTTGTAGAATTAGATGGGTCTTCATTTAGACGAGAGGTAATTATCATTTATTCAGTTGTGAGAATTAAATAACTATATAAATAGAAGGATTAAATATATTTTTGGGATCTGCTACGAAGAAAAGAAAATCCTACGAATGTGATACGAATTCACTTAATATGTTATCCGACAAAAATGTGAGATGGTTTAATTAATCGGGAATCAAAGAGCGTGTACTCCATAGCAATAAACCGTTTTTTCAAGACAAGTAGACATTATTTGATATTAATTTGAAGATCAACATTTCACGTTTCTTAATGAGAAAGTCTACTACCAGAAAACAAAATATTTAATTATAAAATACGTATATTTTCTACCCATAGCTATGTAGGTTGAAGTTTGTTTACGAATGACGTTTATAACCAGATTCAATCAGACAATGAAGAGCTTCGAACTCACCAACGAAGTTCGGCTTGAAATTAAAAAAAAACATAGCTGAAATTTTCGTTCGCTACTTCATACTTTGAAGTGTTCCAAGTGATTGAGGTCTTTAAATTTCAAACTTGAAATTCTCTAGACATTTACAAAATTACTCTTGAAACTTTTCCCGAGATTATGAAGACAAGGAATATATCCCTATTGTTTCACCGTTTCCAAGTATCATAGCATTCGACATTGTTCCTTAAAAAAGGTGGTCCATGACTCAGCTCCAAATGTTTCTACTGGTTTGATTATAGTGTTATGCAGTAGCAGTTTTAACCATTTGGACAGAAGCTTGAATTTTGGTAGTTTCTCCTTAGATGCTATTGCCCAGGTCTTAGTAAATCTGAAATTATTTTTTGACATTAAACAAATCACATGTATGTTATTGTTGCTTATTTACTTAAACGAATATTTGAATATTGTTCTTCTTCAACGCGTGCTCAATGTTGAGCGTCGTGGTCCTCCGCTGCGTATGAAACTTGGTGCACTATGGTATCTGTCATTTCATGTCGTCTCATTCTTTCCGACCCTGTTAACTCCTTTATTTGCTCCGTCCATTTAAAGGACACTTTCCTTTTGCTCGTTTCCTCTCCATTGTTTTCGTGATCATCAGCTTCTCCAGAATTTAGTTATTCTTTCTGGCAATATGTCCAAAGTATGTTGAGATTCTTTTTCTGAATTTTCAAAAGTCGAAAGTCTTTCGGTAATCTGTAATTTATGGATGATAGAATGTCATAAATAAACTAAAAATATAATAAATATTTTAACTATTACTCAAGTGTTTCTGGTGGTTAGTGGGTACAGAATGCTCATTACGAAATGTTTAGTCATTGAGAGTTAAAAAACGTATTTTCCTCCCGCAAAGTGACTAACCCGACGACCGGTTTCATGACTAACTGATAAAAAGTGATCTCCGGTTTGAATATTTCAAATAAGAAAGTAATGAATCAATATTACAGATATTGTTATTTTGTTTTATTTGCGGTGATCGTGTACCTTAAATAATAACACAAAAATTACAAAAAATAATAAAAAACTTGAAAGTAAATGCACATAAAACTAAACGAAAGTAAAATCATCTTGTAACAAATACCACCGATACAATAAAACACCAAAATAAGTACAGGTAATATGTAGAAATAAAAATATATAAACGGATGAAATATAATGCAAGCTAAACATTCCGTATAAAGAAAAATAAATGTAGAATGCGACTTGGGCATTCTTCAATTGCTATTTTCTTACACAGAAATACAACCTAGAAATGAAACACTAGACAAAAAGACACGAAATCAGATCGAAAAAAGATTAAATTATTTTTCCCAATAACATTTATTTCTGCTTAATTCTTGAAACATTCTTGAATACCAATAACAGAAAGTACGATCATGTCACTTCATACCAGAAGGCACTGAACTGGTTGAACGTGAGAAATAGACGACAAATTCACATACTACCTCTATTGTGTAATATCCTTAACTGCCCCCCTACCCCTCTTATCTATCCAAAAAAATTCAGCGTCTTTCACAACATAGACTGGCGCTGCGCTCAAACAGAGATTGTTTATTGGCCTTTCCGGTTCACCGCTCTTCTTTTTTTTACGTCGTCCTTTACTGTCAATGCAGTGAGACTCTGGAATCAGTTAACAAACCAATGCTTTAAGAAATCATTGAGAAACTTCTTAATTCTAGTCAGTAATATAACGTGTTTCATTCCTTATTTTTTTCTTTCCTCTCAACCATCTCTTCCTTTTCCTTTGATTGATGATATCTCACTTTATACGAAAAGGAATGTTCGGGTGATTGTCCGTCTTTCTGGGGTTTGTGGGCATATACTCACGTATGTTTTCAAGGATTTCGTGAGGTTTGCGACCATGTAACTTGCTCCATTTACTTTGTCTGGTTGATTGGAAGATATTGTCACCTGGCAATAATCCCGCCGGATTGTATTCCCAATAAAAGTGTTTAATAAATAAATAACAGAAAATATATTTTCCGTAGCTCATCAAAAATATAACTTTCATAATTGGACTATTTATGCAAAAATAACCCAAACCGCATTGATTCAAAATATCAAAAAACGCGTATATCAATCCTGTATGCGCAAAAATAACAAGCCAGTTAAACGTTACATATGAAAATTGTTCCATACAAGACCATATAAAACGGCGTGATGTGTCCCCACTTATCTTGGAAAAGGTAAAATGTGGTTTCGGTCCTTTTTATTTACGTAATCCAAATATCCTTCTTCTTACTTACACATGTCAAGAGCCCGCTAGTGAGTGAACAGCAAGATCTTTTTTAACAATAATTGAATTCAATACTACTTATTTAGATACAGCCCTAATGCATATTTTTAACCATAAGAAATCAATAAAATCGTAAAAAATTCAACAGTGGACGTAGAAAGGAAGTAATGAACTGTTATCGATTGTACTTTTCAAGA
>OX463840.1:21000800-21098300 GCA_949825065.1 Odontocerum albicorne
ACCAAAGGTTGACTCAATTCCCCTCCAAATTTGTTTCAACCGGATGAAAAGAAGAATATCTGCAATACATGCGTGTTTATTTTTAGACGGTGCATTAATTCTCAAAATTCTTAAGAGGACAGCTGATTTTAATCTCAACGCTGCTGGAGGTTTGCAAAAGAATCATCCATCATTGATTGCAGCTCAACAAGCCCGACCATTGCTGGTTCCAAAGAAGTCCAAACTGTTCTTGGAGCAGGCAGCTAGGGAGAGAGATCAATCTATTAGTAAGTATTTATCAAAATTGGTCTATAAATGTAATAAAAAAAAACTGTCCCAAACAAGATGTCATAAATTACTTTTTAAGATCCCTCCCAGATTTCAGAATAAATATTTGAATAGTTTTTTCAGGTATTAATTTTTCTTCTGTTATTATGTTGTGTCGATAGTCCAGTCTTCCATAAAGATTTCTTCACATTTGCTTTTCATATGCCTTAATCACAGCTTAATGAGATGTGACTATTATTTGAATGCTCAGTGCCATTTAAGTATAATAATGTACAGTGGGGATTAGAATACTTTTTGTTGGTGCACCAGAGATGACTATGTATGTTAAGTCAATTTGTGATAGACATATTCTGTTGCATAATGAAGAAGGAACTTCGGTATTTATAGTTTGTTTGCACCTTCTTTCTACATTAGGTACCTGATAACTAGCAACTGTTTTATGCCATTTGACTTGATCTATTGTTTACTCTCAGTTGTGTTAATCATCTATGTTTTTAGTATGTGTGACGACTTTTACCCCCTGTGGCCTTTTACTAGTTTTTAACTTAATTTATTTAACAATAAATTTTAATTCAAAAGCCACGAGGTAGTCGACAACTCAACCAGTCAGCCAGCGTGGAATTACTTCCTTGAACAATGCTCTTTTTCTTAGGGTTTTTAAGTGAGTACTCGTAGTAGTGGTCACTCCTTGCGTCGCTAGTTAGGTAAGGGTATTAAATAAAACAAAAACGGAGCTATGGAGAAAAGGTAATATAATATATTAGCAATGCCCCGACGGATGATCGGTCACTAGATCAATGTATAAAAAGTAATCGAACTTTAAGCAGTTATTACACTGTGACGGAGTCACCAGGCAAAGGCAAAACATAGAAAGCAAAGACAAAAGGGAAGAAATCACCAATGACAGAGTAACATAGATACCTTGAAGTAGGTCTCTCTTACTCAATTCGTGACAGAATAATTAAATTAAATAGTCAGCACGCGTGTGCACCCTCGTTCTGAAGAAAGGGCCTTAGAAAGGCGTTGGAACATGGTGACAGAACTGGACATCGGAAGGGGGCCTCCGGCTTAGACACGTTCAGAGAACTCTGATTACAGAGTTGGACTCCTACTGCTCGTAGATATGGCTCAATTGTAGCGGAATGGAATGATGTAATGCTCGAGGGAACTGCATAATATCCCTCTGCGGTTGTCTTATTGCAACAACCAGAATTGAATACGCCGTAAAAGATCTCGATATGAACGGCGTAATCATCGGAACGGCGTAAAACAAAATACAGACAGTGATGGGTATAATGGTTAGAGTAGTATACAGTTGTACTATTATAAGTAGCTCAACAAGACAATAATCAAAGATATCTTATTAATTGGTGGTCAGTCACGGCGACCTTCCCAGGGTCGACTTGCTTTGTTCACTTTGGGGCACTGGTTTAATCTTAACCTAATAACCTATTAAGTAAGTATAGAGAGATTCTACTTATCAATTGGTGATTTCAACAGCCTTAGCAAGTAAAATTTCAAGTTATATTAGTAAGGGGAGTACACAAAAATCATAATTACAAACTACTAAACCCTCCGCGAGGAGGTCCCAAGACATCCCACCCCGTGGGTGAGCCTCAGCCATAGGTCTCTCTTAGACTCGATTAGGCTGGACAAAATAAACTCCAAGTATAAGGTAATACCTCCATAGCACCTAAATTTTGATGGTACCGTCCATAGAAGAACCCACATTCCCCGATGGACAACCCTGCATCGCGTGCCGGCCAAGCTGACAGTGAGAAAAGCGAACGTCACCACCTCTTCAACCTAGGTACACATGTCAATAAACGCGTGCAAGCCAAATCGTCAGCGAGACGCTCCTGTCGACGCCCCAAACCGAGCCAACAAGTAATGATGTCCACACACACTACCCTGGACAACACGGAATCGGGCGGAGCGAGCGTGGCTCCTTCGGACTTGCGGTTGCAACAGCCAATGTGGTTCATGACGCCCGTGATGGGAGCTTTTCCTCGACCATCCTGGATGTATTAAGGCCCTCCGAAAGCGTCGCTGATCTGTTGGAGCCACAACTCGACAACAATGATGTGAAATTTTTCCTCGACCTTAACATTTTTGTGAACAGATGCAATTGCTGGAATATTTCCCCTTGTCTAAAATAATCGATTTATTTGCTTTCTGAAAAACGAAGTCTTGTGAATATTGGGGACGTACGATTATTTCGTCTCACAATATAAATCAACGGATGAAAATTAAAATTTTTATAACATTATATTTCGATTTTTAAGGGCTGCAAAATAATCATCAATATCTTATCGAAATTGGTTTTGTTCGAAATCAAATATTAAAAAAAATATTTATACCTCACAAATCCCTTTAGTCTCAAATAAGTTTTGATCATGCTATGGTCACAGGCATCGACAAAAATATACGGAGTGCAATATCAATATTGGATAAATTTGTGCACCCTTCAGATATCGCGCCTGGGGTCAATGCCCCAGTTTCTCTACCCTTGGCTTGGTTCTGTATGCGTACATCAAATAGCTTCCATTTATCATGCTCACTCAATATTAACTCCTGTCGCATAATGCCAGTGATTACATATCCTGGGCACCGACCACTAGCGGAAATACGCGAGGAACAAACTAATCATTTAATCCTCGCCCACTGGCGGTCTTATTTTATATCGAATTTCTGCTGTAAAGTAAGCTGAGTTTGCTAAAACCAGTAATATCGCAATATTCGCACATTATTTCATCTCGTGATCGATGTTTAGCGTTCTACCACATTACTTTAAAATTATCCATCAGTATTATTCCGTGGAATGTTTTGGTATTTATGTTACTACCACCACAGAGGTGGTAGTAAGGCCGCAAATTCGATCTACCTAACTTGATCGTATGTTTGCCGTGTCTATTTTGCAGGGGTTGGAGGGAAGGAATTATAAAATGTTTATTTTATAATTATCAACTTCAAGTGCTGAAGTTTTTTTTGTTATTCTTTGATTGGGGTAGATGTTTTTTAAAAAAAGACAAGAAGATTATTATTTTTGGCTTGTTAAAAGGTCTTAGGGTAAAATATGTTAAAAGGCCTGCACGTGAAACGAAAAGGCTGTGGCTATTAATTTATTCGTTCTCAGTATGTCATCGTACTATGACCACCGTGCCTTTGTTGGTAAATCACTTGTATTTTTCATGAGAGCTTCGAGTTCGACACTTTTTATGATAATTTTATTATACTATCTTGATCAAAAAGTTTTAGGACTTTATTCATAAAATCGAAAATACAAGTTTATTCGTAAAAATCGATATGGTCCACTTCAAAGTACTCCCCATCGACTGCAACGCACTTACGCCAGCGCTTGATCCGATCCTCGAAACACCGCTGGTACTCAATTTTCGGTATGTCCATCAGAGCCGTCTGCGATTTTTTCGTGACATCCTCTCGGGTGCTGTAACGCGTTCCACGAAGCGGTTTT
This sequence comes from Odontocerum albicorne, assembly GCA_949825065.1. NCBI lineage: Eukaryota > Metazoa > Arthropoda > Insecta > Trichoptera > Odontoceridae > Odontocerum > Odontocerum albicorne. The sequence goes on from OX463840.1 coordinate 21,004,543, forward strand.
TTAAGTCGGTTGAACAGGAAAAAGTCGCAGGGAGCCATATCAGATGAATTCGAAGGCTGCTGGATAGTATTCGTGTTGTTTTTGGTCAAAAACTCATGGAAATCATGTCTTTCGCGATTTCAACGCGGTCCTTTTTTTGCATGAAATTGAGGTCTTTCGGCACCAGTTTTGCAGCGACACGTCTGAGGCCCAAATCATTAACCAAAATGTCTTAAGCGGACCCATAAGCGATGTTCAAGTCCTCTGCCAGCTCTCTGATGGTCAGTTTGCGGTTCCAATCGGGGGACTGACAGCGCCACACGGTGGCCGGTCCTAAAACTTTTGGATCAAGGTAGTACTTACAATGGGAAACATTTTATAATTTTTTCAGGGATTAAGTGTCCAAATGAAACGACAATTACTTAATCAAATATGTTATCCGGTAATACTGTCAAAGGCCACCTATGGATTGTATACAGGTTTTACATCTGTACAGGTTTTGCATCTGAATTCATGTTTTTGTGTAACTTATGTACTTCTATAATTAATTCATAGAGCGTTACTTAGCAGTGAAAAATAGCGCTATGTAAAACATTTTTGCCTAACGAAATACTGCAGCAGATTAAACCTGCCGATCATCTCAGAACTTTGATCTCCTTGCCATTGGAACTGGGTTTGATCTGTCAAGACTGCTTGTTGAAGTGCAATAACTTGCACACAATATACCAATACAATAGGTTGTACACAAAAATAAAGCCCACCGTCTGGTATTAGATTGGTCTATCTATCTGCGGTAATATGTATTATGCTACGCGTAGTAATTTATCTTTTTGAAGTGCAAATATTCTAGAGAGGCTTACAAATATTAGGTTGTTCCGAAAATAATGGCAGATTTTTAACTTGAAATTCAATTAAACATAACTTTAGAGTAAATCAACTTCATTAATCAAACTAAGAGCTATTTGATGATACGCATTTTTGCCAATGAATGACAAGCTATTTATGCCTATAGAATAAAAATCAGGCAGATTAGAATCCAAGAATTCTTTAAAGGTATTCTCCGCTGCTTCTCTCGTATGTATTGATTTTTTTCTGCCGTAAATCGAGCTGCTTGAAAAGGTGAAAATCGGTTGGCGATATATTGGGTGAATAAGGCGAATATGGTAATGTAAAATGAGGTAGCAGGATTTCCTCGACTCTCTTCATTTTTAACACTTACATATGTACGTATCCGTTCCTAAACTTTTCTAACCAACGAGGGACTTCGTTCAGAACTGGTTCTTTCATGCCATGTTCGTTTAACCTTGCGTGCTGTTTGAGATGCATAATGACCAAGTTTAAATTCATGCTTAAAAAATACGCATACTATAGTTCTTATTTTCGTAATCCCATTTTTAAAGAATTAAAGTAATGCAAATTAAATACCTGTTTCAATAAATAATAATACTCGTATAACATATTCCTTACTGTCAAATTAACACTAATGAACAAATATTTCTTAGCAAAGAACGTTGGAAATGAAATAAAATAAAAATCGGTCATTATTTTCGGAGCAACCTTATACCACAAAAGAAAGAAAGTGGAAAATATGTTGGTCATAATATAATGTATGGAATGCGGAAAGAAGGCGTCTTGCAAGTTGCCGCAGGTTTACAGGAAGAAGATGTATAAATTGTGCGAGGTTAGGCTGGACCTTTAATGAAGCGCAACGACTGAGTTGACACAGGATAGGGCAAGGTGGCAGGGCTTGTGAGGGCGGTGTGGGCCCAGCCCTTTTAGAATAAGGGGATTACTATAGATAATAGGATGTGAAAAAAAAAACCAAGCTTTACTGCTATATATCTAGTGGAAGATGGATGGAAGAAGGGAACAGGAAAGACGAAAATATCCATGACTTCCACATCTGAAGGATTTATATAACCTCTTTTCATCGAATTATTTAGAAAACCGGTGAATAAACATAAAGTTGCCAAGATTCGGAACATATACGCCTACAGAAGAAGGAAAAAAGACTCGTGGTGATAGTCAAATTTACTTCTTTGCGTGGATAATCATTCGCAAATAATGTAACCTCTTGAGAGTTTTTATCATTGAACCTACAGCTAACCCACGAGAAAAATCTACCAAGATCTACACAAAGAAGTAGTACACTCATATTCTTCTTTAAAGGTTTTCTCTTCGGAGATGGCGATCATCATAGTTATCTTGAGCTTTGAGGCAGCAGCTCTGAATAAATATATTGTACCACACAAACCCCTCCATAAGATCTTCAAACATCTTCTTCTCGCACTTCTGCCTTGAATATCAGTTAAAAGTCTGCCAATATAATATCAGTTGAAAGATCTCACATTTTCTACTCGCATTATATAGTATATCCAAAGTACTTTTACTTTATTTATGTATGTAACACTTCATTGTAAAAAAATCTGGCGGGTTTATTTCCAAACGGCAGTCTCTTCCCATCAACCAGATAAAGGTAAATAAAGGAAGTTACATGATGATCGCAATAAATATGTATTCAAATAATTATTTACCTTTACACAATTAATGAATAATATACTCGTACATAGTTATAATAAAAGTGAGATATCACCAATCAGAGGAAAAAGGAATGGTAGAGAGGAAAGAAAAACCAGGAATGAAACACGTTATACTCGTATAACTGACTTGATATTGAGAGTTTTTCAGTCATTTATTAAAACATACCAATGACGGAGCGAGTCTAATATTAGTTTGTTACTAGTTCTAGAATATCACTAGATCGACAGTAAAGGATCACGTAAAAAATTAAGGGGGTGAACTGGGAAAGCAAATAAATAATCTCTGTTTCAGTGTGATCGGAAATATGCTAAATACTCTCGGCGAGATAAGAAGGGGCGGCGAGACAGTTAAGAATATTATATCTATACAAAAGTGACAGTATATGAATTTTGCGTCTATTTCTAACGTTCAACCAGTTCAGCGCCTTCTGGTATGAAGTGACGTGATTGTACTTTCTCAGGTTAAAAATAAATCTCAGACAAACATTTTGAAGACGCTGTAATTTGTCCTTTTGATCATAGATAATACTTTCTATTTTTATTAATCCGTCTAAAGATGTTATCTTTACGGACTTTGTCAACCCATGAGGCTCTCAGCATCCTTCGATAGTACCATATTTAAAAAGCTTTTAGTTTTTTTTTGTGGTGACCTGAGGAAATAACAATAATATCAATGGGTAAAACTAGTAGTACATATGTTAGATATCTCGTTAGGTTCAGGTTTTTGAATTGATACTGTGTGTAACAGCAATATTGTTATGTTTCAGCGATGCACGACACATTTCAAAGAGAACTGTGCCAGCTAAGGTTGCATGTGGCGAAGGCAACTCTCGATGCAATGAAAAATGCTAATTGTTCTCTCAGTTCAGGGTCCACAGAGCCATTGAAATTATCGGCGCAGGTAAATCTATATAAATAAAAATGTAAATGTTCGTATATTAAAAATCTCGAATCTCCGAAAGTTCTTCACCGATTGCTTTGAAATTTTGACAAAAGGTTGCATTCGTATACAAGAATGTTTATATATTTTTTTTTATATACGGTTGTATATAAAAAAGTTTATAAAACAGACGAAATAACGGGAGTGCCCTCTGCAGCGACACACGCAAACTAAACAATTCTTATTGACAGTTTTCACATTGCGTTTTCGACGTTTCGGAATTAATATTAAATATTAAATAATTAAATATTAAATAATAAATATTAAATATCTATATAAATAAAAATGTAAATGTTCGTTGATTAAAAATCTCCAATCTCCGAAAGTTCTTCACGGATTGCTTTGAAATTTTGACAGTTTCATTTTGATTTTGAATAGTAAATATTAAATATTTAATAATAAATATTAAATATTTAAATAATAAATATTAAATTTTCAAATACGTTTATTGAAAAATAGCGCCATCTGCTTGGACGTAAAAACACTCGCTATACTAAATAATTTATGCGTCATTTCGCAATGTGCGTCGTTGACATGTAGCTCTAAAGAATATCTGTTTCACTTAGTTTTTTAACATATTTTTTTATTTTTCAGTTCAATTAGCGGTGAAATTGAATTGTGTTGATTGATTTTCATTTGAATTCAAATCATGTCGTGAATTGACCTCTTGGAGTGACGCGGTAATGTGCTTCAGAGGGACGGCGTGATGTTGGTATGTCAATTTTTGACAAACGTTCATTTCATTTTAACGAACTGCCAAATTTTTGCTAATTTGTAACAAGATGTATTGATTTGTCATTATTGTTCGTTTTTTGTAATGTATTTACCTAAATAACTAGCTATTTATTAGAATCGAGCCTTATATTAGAGTCGATAAAATAATTAAAATTACTGAACGTCATTACAAATATTAAACGCATTGGGGAAAATTTGTCTGCAATTTAGTGACGTCAAAAGAAGAATTGGTTGAAAAAGTATTTCCCAATATTCAAATCAATTATAAGAATCACGATTGGCTGAGTGAACGAGCTAATCTTGCCGCCAAGAACAAAGACGTCTACGAACTTAACAATATTATTCAGTTCCTTTTTTAATGTTTCGCAATTTTATATGTTTTAGTTATAACTTTCTTTCTTATTTTTCCGTGCAATCGATCTGATTTAGTTCATCAAAATGTCGAGGAAGCAGCAAAGCGACGTGTAGCCAGATTTGAGGATGCGCGGTTGCGAGCATGGCGATCGCGTTCTGCAGCTTCAGAACTGCTTCGTTCTCAACAGAATGAACGCGACAGGCTGATAGTGGCTGAAAAAGGTCTGTAGGAATATCAAGTGTCTTTTTTATATAGAATTTAATTTTATCTCTATGTTTATATTTCAAAATCTATCAAATCGTATGTAGAAATGGATTTTTTTTAAATTAGTTCCAATTATCTATTTGTATTCCCTTAACATTTAATTAGTTACAATTATCTCTCTGTCTTCCCTTAACATTTAATTAGTTACAATTATCTTTCTGTCTTCCCTTAACATTTAATTAGTTACAATTATTTCTTTGTCTTCCCTTAACATTTAATTAGTTACAATTATCTCTCTGTCTTTCCTTAACATTTAATTAATTCCAATAATCTCTCTCTTTTCTTAACATTTAATTAGTTCCCATTATCTCTGTATTTCCTTAACGATACTCCTATTTGACAAATATTTTCCTAACAATACTCCTATTTGACAAGTATTTGACAAATGCGTGTCCAGCAGCAAAACTATTGATCAGCTGAGATATTCTCACATCAATTGCTGGAAATCGGGAACGGAAAGGTGCCGGTTGATATGACCTCAGGACGAATTTCATTGCCTCATATCTTCTGCAATTTAGTGACGTCAAAAGAAGAATTGGTTGAAAAAGTATTTCCCAATATTCAAATCAATTATAAGAATCACGATTAGCTGAGTGAACGAGCTATTCTTGCCGCCAAGAACAAAGATGTCTACGAACTTAACAATATTATTCAGTTCCTTTTTTAATGTTTCGCAATTTTATATGTTTTTGTTACAATTTTCTTTCTTCTTTTTAAGCGCAATCGATCTGCTTTAGTTCATCCAAATGTCGAGGAAGCAGCAGAGCCACGTGTAGCCAGACTTGAGGATGCACGGTTGCGAATACGGCGATCGCGTTCTGCAGCTTCAGATCTACTTCGTTCTCAAGAGAATGAACGCGACACTGAGAGTGGCTGAAAGACATCAAAAATATTGTATACCCACAAGCATTGTGAAATTAAACATATTAGAAACGTGTGCTTTCTCTTTTCTTTCTTTTCCGTTTAACCAGACTGAGCCACAGCAACGCGTGGCCGGGTACAGCTAGTAAATAAATAATATTGTAATTTTTTAAAATTCACCCATCATTTGTTTAATTCAACTTGCTAGAAAATCACGCGATGTGCTATAAAAATATACGGCCGCAGCCACCACATTCCTATCCTTTACACTCAATTTATTTTTTAGTAATATTTTAAACTTTTAATAATAGTAAGTTTGAATCCCAAGTTACTCGTAAAGCGCCCTTGAGGAGAGTCTGCTGTCTAAACAACACTCTATATAATATCCTTATATTATTTTTATTATTTTCGGCCTAGTTTTTAAACCAAAAATAAAAAAACATTTTAATATTCTTCGTCTAAATTCGAAATGTGTAACCAGTAACTGATAGCCATCAAAATTAATTTACAATTTTTGCAACAATAGTGTCATATTTCGAATTATGACTATAATATTAAAAGTTAAAAAAGAGACTTTGTCGATCGTATTTTGGCAGATATTTGAATTAAAAGGTTTAAAAATCAGTCATTTATGTCTAGTCAAAAGTTAATTTAAGATAAATTGCATTAAAGTTTATGGGCTTCCGATTCCTCGAGTCCTTTGTGGGCGATAGTTCTTGACCAGCTACCAGTAGGCATCCTCAATACGTGACCCAACCATCTCCAGCATTACAATAAGTGTAATGGTTATTGGCTGCTGCTGCGTTCAAAGACGAACCGTCCTATTTACGAGTATCATGTGGTTGTGGAGAAGTCATTTATCTTAAACCTTGGCCATGTCAAGGTTCAGAGCCTCACAGTAGAATTTATAGGATGCAGGCGCCAAACACCCAATGCTTCGTCTTCAGACTAAACGCATTATACGCTAATGTTACGACAGGAAGATTCATAGTTTCGGCATTACGTGGAAGGACGTAGAGTGCCGGGCTGTAGACCGAGTTGGATGGAGGCGTTTTATAATATCCCTGTGTTCCCGGTGGAACGTATAGAACAATTATATTTGTTAATAACAAAAAGCAACCTATCAAGTGGTCTAGTCTAATGAGTAATATATTTGTTTAGCATTCAAGTATTCTATTTTTGATTCCCGGCGGATCCTGCATTATTTTTGTTGTCAGGCCAATTTAATCAATTAAGACGACCTCCTTCCCTTAGTTGGTAAGACGCCTGTCTACCAAACCAGAGGTTCCGTGTTCGATTCTAGTTGGTAGTTGGTACCCAGGTTTTCTAAAAAAGGGTTTTAGTGTTTTCACATAGAGCTTGTTTAATACCTTCCTGGTTGTTTAGAAGAGATTGCCACATGGAAATACACCCACCAGGCTATACTGTATACAGCAAAAGAGTAATACAACACAATAATCTAATTTTATTGCTATACTGGTTCTTTGTAATTGGCTAACATAATTTTTGAGAGCTCTCTGGGAGTCACATGTTTGTGAAATAATGGTTATGGGGATTTAAAATCAACTCCTGGGATCGAGTTTAAGGCAGCTTATTTCGCTAGCTCTTGTTTGGGTAATGATAGGTACTTAGCACATTTTTCTACAAAAAAAATTTCAATCGACAGATAATTGTCTTCCGAATTAGAATCAATTCCGTTCATGAATAAACACACGCACATCGATAGCCGAATTCGAATTTATAAGACCTGTGTCAAGCCGATCATGACATAATTTCGAAACCAGAGCAGACACAATTACAATCGAACAAAGATCCTGCCTCGATCATCCGAGATGATAATATTATGAACCATCACTGGAGAAACTCTTAAAGATAGGGTCAGAAACTCTTGACATCCGACAGATATGCATGCGACACAGACAACGAAGTCAGATGGAGCAGGAAGAGAAGGCGACACTGACGTGACCATTTAGATAGGATGGGTATTGAGTGGATCCCATACATATAGTAGCAACACAATAGATCATCACATACCAGGAAGGCTGCGTAAAAAGGGAAGAAACAGCTCCCTGAGTTCTAGGAATGATTTGATCCAAGATCTGCATTGAGAATAAGACAGCAATATGTGAATATATGTTACTATGTATAACATATATATTATAATATTTAGCTATATATTGGTGCTATTGTTTTGCAGGTACAAGGTTTAGGTCCAGTTTTTACGGTTCATCTTTCAATCGAAAACCTTTCTTCAGAAACAGCCGTCACTAGTCTATCATTATTGCTGGTTGCTGATCACAGATTTTATAAGATATATTCTCCATTTGTCACGGTAAGAAATATAGTATTGTGTTTAAGTTTTTTCATCGCGCAATTAGGGTAATTCTTGTAACACCACCATCTTGGAATATTCCTATCACACGTCTTTCTTTTTGACCTTAGGAGTGACGGGATGGCTATTGGTGGGACGTGTTAACGTTTTCATTGGAGATTTAAATATCCTTTGTTTCGTGTTGGGTGGTTGATTTTTGTTTTGCAGAGACGGCGGTGTCTCTTCACTGGATGGTGTTATTGTTGAAGACGTTTATATTCGTGATATATTTCAATAAAATAACTTTTGTAATTTGTTTTATCAAACACTGTTTATTCCACTTTTTGTAACGATATAATCCTACCGGTTTCAAGGTTTTCACCTCATCATCAGGGAGCACAAACAAGTTTATTTTATATTACGATTTTAAAATAATCTTCAAATTATATTGATACGTTTCAAACAAAAAAGCGTAACCATTGACGTAAAAAAATAATGAAGGGCGAGAAATCTATACATAATTAACGAAACGAAAATCTTAATGATTTATCTACATAAGAAAATTGAAGTACTCGTAATCATATATTTTAATTAACCGATATGCGTTTTGATAGTCGAAACTTTACAGTATTGTACAATAGTTTGCCCTTCAAATTGGCTCGATTATTTTGTCTGAAACGTATCGATATTAAGAAATACCCTACATTTCGCAAGCATGTACAACTTTTTCCATTAAATAAGCTGCATTGTTTGCATATTCCTTTATTTTGGCTATATTCTTCTTCTTCCTCCTAGCTCCATCTGACTGCTTGGGATCTGCTTTTCGAGTCCTCTCTTTTCAGAGTGTACGGTCTCTGCCACTCCAGCGCTCGGAGTGTAGATTTTTGTCATGGATATATTATTGTATATAACAGAATAAAATTGGCCACGAATGAAACTGCGTTCCACAAAATACTGTTTTCTCCGGCACTTGCTTATTTTTTTTCCTCAGAGAATCCCATATAGTATTATTTGTCAACCATTAAAGTCACCCCAAGAGAACTTTACAACTAGCTCAATCTATTAAAGAAATAAGGGAGATTGAGAGATTCCAATGTCGCTAACAAGAGCTCCATCTGGATTTTTGAATTCAGATTTAAAATGGTCAGGATCAGGACAGGAATCGAATCTGAGACGCCCCCTTCCTTAGCGCAAATTCTAATCGTTAGACCATGATCGCCGACAAAATTGATGTAGTGTATAATATATGTTTGTTATTGAACTATCAACAACACGTAATTGTAATATACATAACATCACGCCGTTTCCCTGCTGGGCTAGGCAGAGGCCAGAGGGCCAGACTTTCTTAGTCATCTTCCAAATCCACACACCTTCTCATACAGCTCCCAACAATTTTTTTACTTCTTACTTTTCCTTGTTTCAAAATATCATTTACTTGATTTAACCATACTTTCCTTGATATTCCTCTACCACGCCTTCCAGTCACATTTGTATTGTACATTTGTTTAATTTTTCTTTCATTCGTTCCACGTGCCCAAACTATCTCAGAGTGCTCGTCTTAATCTCACTCAACACGTCAATCTTAAGTTCGCATTCATCTCAATGACTTAATTCCGTATTCTATCATACATTGTCATCCCATGTATTCTTCTAAGTGCACGCATTTTTACAGCATTTATTCGGCTCTTTTCAGTCTTGTGTCACGCCAAGTTTCACTCACATACATCAAATATGTCACCAAAATACTGTTGTGGACTATCAATTTAGCAGATTTTGATATTGTCTGGTTCGAGTATATAACATAACATATATACTCGTCGTATGTTTTAGTGCTCCATTGACTTTGTTTCGTCAAACCTCGTTACTCTCCATAATCTGAGAAAATACAACTTAAGTAGTAGAATTCTTCAACTTGGTCTTATCTTTCATTACTCATCCATAAATCACATTTACTTTTTCCTTTCACACTTTTCTTTCACCATAATTCTAATAAAAATACCTTGAATTTTATTTTGAAATATTTTGATTATCTTACGAATAGTAACATTTTTAGGTACCGATGTTGGTTGCAGGACATCCTTATACATTCATTTCTAAAGTAGAAGACCTATTCTTTATCGAAGAAGAAGACAACATTGAAAAAACAACATATATTGAGGAACTAGAAAATGGTCCAAAATCGATAATGAAAGTGATTCTCCTAAAAGAAGGACAAGTACAACCTTTATTGGCAGCGACTATCAATATACCAGCCACAGATCCTCTCATGATTCCTTTCTCCTAACTTAATTGTATTATTATTGGTGAAAAAGAAAATGTTTACCATTGGGCTGACTAAAATGTTATTTATCCTGATGCTTTCAATTCTAGTAAGCATTTATTATATTTGATTTTTTTTAAATAAACACAAAATTAAAGATTAGTTTTATATTGTTACTTCTATTAAATCCTAGTTAATTTCCTGTTTTGGGCGTAAGTGGCCGTACCACCATTCCAGCAGCCAAAAGTCAATCTCACCTGCGCGCGGTGCATCTGGTGGTAACTGACGAGACCCTGGCGACCGACTATCGGCGGTATATCCGTTGATGGAATTCAACATCTTTCCAAATAAAAGGAGAATGAAATGACTTATTTCAGGTTAGCTCAAGCTCTTTGGATGGCCTTATCGTATCAGTTTCTCTGTGCAACAGAATGATCACCGCAGAGCTTCAGTCAAAGTTGGATCGGGAGCGTGACCGGTCCAATTAAATGAATTATACCCGCATGACACAAATATTTGTTCCTGAAAAGGAAATTGTAGGAGTACGTGTAAGTGGTTCGTTCAATAGTACCCTGCAGGTTTTTGCGGAGCGAAGTGTAGCCTGTTCGTCGATATCCACTCACTCACCCAATTAATTCGAGCAAATGAGACCGCTGAGATCCCCTCAATCGAGGCCCTGGTGTTGGCTCTGTTTAAAACCACTCTGTCATCTGTGTATCATACAACCTAAGGGCAGATTTTTAAAAACAGATCGTCCATGAGGACTATCCACAGCAATGGACTCAATTTTTCACCCTGCGGGCAACCGATGTGGACTTCGCTAACTATTATTCAGATCCGCAGTCAACCCTCATCCCGTGACCTCTGAAATAGTGCTGAATTAACAGGAAAATGTTTCGTGCAGTATTGAGGAGTATTAATTTATTTAAAATCACAAAAATGCACCGCCAAATAAAAATGTATGCAAATCTTTCGTACTGCGAACATGCCACGGTCAATTCACGGTCGATCCAAAGACATTTGGTGATAAGTTTTCCGCATATACGAGTATTTGTCGTATTGTATTGTATTGGTAAATATTTATCAGTTATTGCCTTGAGTCACATTTGAATAAGGCCAACCTGTATAAGGTTATTCACAATATCGTTGATAGTCCCGATATATTGGTTCAAATTAGTTTTCACACTCCTGCTTGAAACATAGGGAACCTTTTACAATTAAAATGTGTCAATGCAATTTGCTAACGACAATTGCACGTTGTAATTCATCAATCGTGGGAATTCAATTGGGTAGCTCCATGTCTATTTTTTCTTACTCAAGTCTTGTATTGTTGATTGAAATAAATCAATTGTATTTAATTTTTATTAACTTTCCGTGTTGTCTTATTCTATTTTATGATTATTCTATTTTTAAAGATATTGATACGTTATCTTTTTATGTATTACTGTGATATGTAAAGGACACAAGTGTCTTTTATATTGTCAATAAATCTTATGATACATATTATATGATTTGCCTAATGTCTTAAAATCGAAAATGAAACAAAAAGAACTGTGATGGTGAAGTGAAAATGAAACAAAACATATATTTGAAGAAGCATTGTTCTAATTTTCAAATACATTATGCTGTTGTCAAAGTAAAACACCGCAGGAATTTAGGTAAGATAGGCATTATTTTTCCCAAACCGATTTACAAAATAAATGAAAATTGATTTGTTGTCTTGTTGAAATTGGCCTTTGCAATTAAAATTGACGATTTTTAATAAGATACTTTTTTCGTGTTAGGTGGTTGAGTTTTGTTTTTCACTGTTATTGTACTTTGATCAGTCGAGACGTGGAACGAAATCTTACCAGACTGGAATCTTTTTTTATTTTTTCGGGTTTTGCGGGGAATTAAACCCAAACCCCCCGGCCGTCTTATCAACTAAGCTACGGAGATCGAACTTTAAAATCACGTTACCTTCGATCGATATTATGACGCATCGTTTTTTTTGTGGTCGACATTCAAATTTCATGACACATATATGTTATTCTATACTAAAAGGAAATGTCGATATGTCTGTCTGTATGTACGTATTAATTACGCTTTTACCATGATATAGGTTATTTCTTGAGGATGGTTTAAGTGTTTAAAAAATACCCACCTCTAGAAGGCTTAACATTGAAGATAAATTTAAAGTGAATTGTCGTCGATGGGCATAAATAAAAACTAGTACGTAGCAAAAACTTTATTTAAACAAAATAAACATTAAATGAAGCATTTATTAAATCTTAGAACAATCTTGGAGAGTAAATAAATATATAAGGTTTATAGTTCGCTCACAATAATTGTTTTTGCATAATAAATTATTGGCGATTTTTAAACACTTACTGTCATGTATGGATATTGTAAAACCCCTTGAATAATAACAACAAAAAAATTAAACATGTGCCAAGTGTATTTCATAATAATGAAATAATTATTTGCATTAAAACATGCAACTTAAAGCTAAATATAAATAAGGGAAAAGGGAAATTGTTTTGTTGCTCAATCCATCGAAATTGTGTAAAAAACTATATACGCATGCACACAAGTCAAGTCACTAAAACTATTGTATTTACTATCTAAATTAATTATAGACCTAATTTTACCTAACCTTAACCGGGTTCCATCGCTAGTTTTACAATAAAATGTATATCTTAATGACGTGTAAGTTACTTAAACATCCACGTCAATTCCGCAACCAACAGAGAATGCTTACTCATCTTGCAGTATTTTTTTACAGACTGTTTGCAATATTTGCTTGCAATATTTTACATATTCTAAAAAGATTTACACACATCAATAATTAATAAGCATTTGTCATCGCGTGTAAATATTACTTTTTATAAATCCAAGAAAATATTTTATTTGTATCGTACATGCGATTAAGTTTCTTCACATCGCCTTGGTGAGAAGTAAATTAGAATACAATTCTAGTATATTGACTCCCCATTATACAATCCATTCCAGTGCACTGTAGGGAGTCCAATATAGGTTTTTGTGCCACGTCAATTTTGAAATTGGTCTGAATATGATTGATATAAATTATAGTTTGTTGTTATCTTAACTTAATTTGATAAGTCGCTCTGATCGCCGAATGATAGCGGACTTGATTGAACTTTTCAAAGTCGTGAATGGAATGATCGATTGTCCGAAACTCTTTAAAATTGATTAGTGTTCGATGTCCGACAAGAATTACTAAGCTGCAGGACACATTTGTATGTGAAAATTATAGAACACATTATTTGTCAATTATTCCATACCTAGACTACACAGTATCAGAAATGAGTACGCTACAGTCTTGGACGTTTTTTGGATCTATAAAGAGTGTCTGAAACGGCACTTTCGAATAACCTAGCCTTGAGGTGGAATCCCGGAAATTACTCAAGGATTTTTCAAAATCTTTTTTAAAACTGGTTTTTAATTGAGTATTGTTTTTAGCATATTTTTGAATTTATATTTGAAACTTTCACTGTGGTATTTTTGAGGTTTCGGTCTCTAAGAAAATAAGCAGAAACAGCAAATTGAATGTGAAAATTGCGTGTTAATAAAATATTAATCTCAATACAAAAAATAATAATAGTTTATGAAATGACGTGTTTATATTATTATTCATTGACGTTATCTATTATACGATGGAATTATCCGACTCTTAGTGCAAAACTAGTTTACATAAATGAAAATCGATATTTGTCCGATAAGATAAAAGTAAATAGGATATTTCCATTAGATTTAACTTAAATTGCAGACTGATATGATAGTTCAATAACGGCTAATCAGGAGTATTCGTTAATTTTGATAAAACCGTACATTAAGTATTTGATAGTTATATATATGTTTGAGTACTTTAATAATTTTAATTATGCCACAGTTCACAAACTAAGCTTATGACTGAATCAGGTCGCACATTGTGGTATTTGGAATCTTTGTTGGACTTATTATTCGAAAGTCTGTGAAATATGTAGTTTGTTTAAATTAAGTAACATTATCGCTCACAGTATACAAAATTACTTACCTATATGTTATACATATTTGGTTTTTGCTCTTCTAAAAAAAACATAAAAAATATATAATAGTAGCCGAAAATCACACAATAGATGCCAAAAATCATACAAATTTAATAGACGTTAAATGCCCCCCAAGCTTAAGAAGGTCTCATTTAAAGTTAAGGAAGTATTCGTAGTTCAAGAATAAAAGGTCGCTCGCTCGAATAATTTATTCATATTAATTATCGCCTTTTTAAAGACTAGTCAATTCACAACGTCTTTTTTAATATTATCTGATTTCTATTTGATAACAGTTAAATACATATGCTTATTTGTTAAATATAAATATTATACGTATAACTATGATAAATAAATCAAAATTGAAATTGAAGGATCGACATAGGGAAAAGCAATTGTAAAATATTTAAACCAATGAAATCTATGAAACGATTGCAGGACAATGAAGAGAAAAACTGAATAAATAACTGGGGAAGACGCTTTGTGAGAAATTTAACAAATCAAAAGAGCTTGTGTTATATGATACGAGGATGTGTTCAAGGCGAAAACGGTGTGCGTGAATCGAACGGTATGAAGATCTGTCCTCTCTGCATATCCCTAAAGAGATTTGACGTGATAGTACGTAACAGTAATTTAGTTCCATATTTTGATAACTAAAAATATTAAATCCTGTGTTTTTGTGTATATGTATTGTGTGCTCAAAAATACATTTAAATTGTCTTCAAATGTATAAAAATCCATCTGTTTTCAAATATTTCAGTTCAAATTTACAGCTTGTTTCCAAGTTTGGCAATACATGATAGTTCGAAAGGAATTTAACTTGAAATTTTTCGATTGCATCCAAATTTTGTTTGGAATGAAACCAATATTGACAGTACTAAATAAACATTTGCAATAAATATATAAAGTTATTTAAACAAAAATACCATACAAAAAAATCCAAGAAATACTTCTAATACGACCATCTAATCCACTTCCAAGCGTATTTTTTTTCAAAAAATTCAAATAGATATATCAATATTAGAAAATGAACTAGGTACTATCCTTTTTAAAACGAATGACGATTTTACAATCGCCATAAATTTTAAAGACAAAGGAACTCGAAGTTCTTACTATCTCAAATTGGTTTCTGAGCGAGCCTAGTGATTATATTGTATCTTGAAAATTGGTTTCTGAGCGAGCCTAGTGATTATATTGTATCTTGAAAATTGGTTTCTGAGCGAGCCTAGTGATTATATTGTATCTTGAAAATTGGTTTCTGAGCGAGCCTAGTGATTATATTGTATCTTGAAAATTGGTTTCTGAGCGAGCCTAGTGATTATATTCTATCTTGAAAATTTAAACACTAGTTAACAAATTTTATTTGTCTGTAACATGTATTAAATTAGCTGATTCTTACTAAATCGGTCGTGCTGATTTCGAAAATCGCAGCGAAAAGTTTGTAACACGTAACATTTTTGTGTAACAGAAGGGGTGTGTTTTAATAAAATAAGTACGTTTTTGCGCATTTCAAAAGTCGTAATTACAACAATAAAAATAAATAAATTCCTGAAATACTAAATTTAGACACAGAATACAATATTGTTACATAGGAAAATAAAAAAGCAGAATAAAAAATAATTACCATAAGAAAAATTGACCTTATATACCAACTTTTTGTTAAAAAATAGCCTTTTTTAGAAATTTCATCGAATCAACTATTTTTTTAGAGATTGTATATTAAATTGAATGAAAACTCAAATTAGATAACTTAGAAGCCCCTACATTACAGTGAACAGCCATATACAGATTACTAGCAACATTTTTTTGTTAAAATATGAAATACTCGTACTTACAGCTATTTTTTCATCTTGTAGTTTGTGTTACCTTCTCTGAACAAAAACTTACAGTAGTCCCCCATCATATTAGAATCCCACCTTCCTTGATATCGTTGTTCCATTCTGTGAATATCCTGATGGAATCTTTCCCATTATTCATCACTTACAGCTCCTAAGTTCTCCTGGAAGTATATTTTCAGTGACATTCGACATCCTAGCTTCTCGTAACTATGTAAGAGTTCCTGCACAAGCTGTTCGTAATCGTCAGCTTTATTATTACCTAGGAAACCACTAACAACTCGTCCAAAGGCTTTACAAGCTTTTAGTTCTTCAACACTTTTATTGAACTTTTCATCTTTCAAAATATTTCTGATTTGGGGGCCAACAAAAATTCCTTCTTTCACTTTACCGTCACTGAGTTTCGGAAACTGATTCCTTACATATGCAAAACCTTCTCTCCACTTTTATCCATAGCTTTAACGAGATTCTTCATTAAACCAAGCTTGATATGTAAGGGAGGGAGCAAAACTTTTCCTGGTTTCACTAAAGGACCATACATAATATTAACATATGTTCTCATGGGACGTAACTTTCTCTGGGGAGGCCAGTCTTTCACTGCGTAGTGTTTTTCAGTCGCTCTACTGTCTCATAAACAGAGAAAATAATAGTATTTTGTGAACCCATCCTGAAGTCCGAGTAATAAGGCAACGATTTTCAAACCTACGCAGAGTTTCCAGCAGTACGTTTTGTATTGGACTGCATCTAATAACATTGACAAATTGTCATAAGTTTCCTTCATATCCACTGAATACGCCACTGGAATTGATGGTTTAGTATTTCCATATTACAACAACACTGCTTTTAAACTTGCTTTGGAAGAATCTATCAATAACCTCCATTCCTCTACGATGTGTTGAAAACCTAGTTCTTACATTAAGTCATCTATATTTATAGACACACACATAGAATTCTTCATTGAAACACATAGAATTCTTCTTTGAAAACTATTCATATATCTTCCTGTGCAATGAAATCCTTGTATCTGGTGCTAGTAGATTCCATTGTAGTTTAGACCCTAAAATCTCAGCTTCTTGTTTAGTGAGATTAAAATCTCTTATTAAGTCGTTTACTTTTGGACTATAGGAGGGGTCACAGTACTATGAACAACAATAAATTTACTATGAACAACAATAAATGTTCTAGTATACTATGAACAATAATAAATGTATTAAACTTATGAATATACTGGGGAATCATTTAAAGAAGTCAATAGTTTGATACCCGATTTCATTTTTAAATTGTTATTCTTATTTTAAGTAATTTCAAGTTTTTCTCTTAAAAGGTACGTGATGGAACATTTTCAAGTTCATATTCGTTATCAGCACACAAAAATTGACCTAAAATGGCCGTTTTCACCCTTGTTACAAAAACCTTGTTAACTATTGTTATTTTTGAAATACCCATACAAAATAGTAAAATACGAGTACATAGAATATGAAATAATATGTTGTCTGGAAAGTAGTTTTGTATTTCTCGGATATATGTATGTCGTTAGGACAAAGATGTCGCAAGGGCAAACTTCATTCCAAAACGTGCCGAAAGTAATATATATTATTATGAAACGCAATAGTTTGATTTTGAGCTCATTTTTTCGGCCATTGGTTACCCAAATTGCTTAAGTATTTTTGGCGTCATTTCGAAGAAGAAACAAAATTTGTTGTTTTTTGGGTGCTTGATGATTTTTCCCTACAACAAAGAAACCACCGTCTACGAAATTACTTCCTAGACAACCGAATACAAATATTATATTATTTTGCAATCGTGTTTGCATATTGATGAGTTACAACGTGTATCGGAATATTTTAGCGAATTGGTCGGTTGCGGGGGTTATAATAATTTGAATAGCAAATTCTTTGATTATAAATACTGAAGCAGACAGTTTTTAGAAAAGTGTTAAAAGTGATTTGAATATTTAACTTTTTATCAAACAAGTAATTATTTATAGTGGGTATTTTTATTATTTTACTATTATAAAGATCTAAAAATTAATTTTACGAAATCCGAAGTCACAGAGATAGAAAAGAGTGAAATGAAAAGTAAATACGATATATTGGTGAGTAGTAAAATATTAGAGCAGTTTGAACAATTCAACTATTTATTATAGTTAGTATGTTATTTTCTCCGATGGTGGAAGGGTTACAAGGGATATTGAACGGTACGTAGCGATAGAAAACAAGTCGATGTGGCGCTATTGTATTGTTTCTAAATATGTTACTATATCATATACGAGTACCTATACAGCCAGCACAATGCATGTAGTTTCTCTTATTTTTATAAATACTCATAGTTTAAGGCTAGGTCTTTCATTTTGTAAACTTTATAGAGTTTCTAAATAGTTCAGTATTATTTTGTGCATTTAATATTCCTTGAGCACTGACGTGGGAGTCATTTATTGACACTCGCTTTACTTATTCGAAGTTTCATATCGTGATATACTCGTATATGAAATGAAACATTTTTTTCTTCGTTTTACTTTGAATACATTCATAAATACTATTGTAGTTATACATATATTATGTACCTCCGAGTAAATTTTGATTGAAAATATTTGTCATCAATAATTTGTCACGATTCGCTGCATTTCTTCATTCTTTCTTGTTATTATACTCGTAACACTTTCTTGAATTGAAAATAATAGAAATGATCTAGTATGTTTAATGAGCGATTAACCGCGTGGTCTTGCATCGTTTATTTTTCTCTAGCCGACAAAGCCTACATTACCTCTTGACGACTTTTTAAAACCCTGGAAAACGCAATTTATAAACGAATTTTATTTTAGGAATGCTGTTCAATGTCCTATGCAAAGTCCATACCCTGAGGACAAGTACTTGGAAGACATATTTTTTCTGCACCCATGTTTTTTCTTAGATAATTTTCAATCTTGTTGGTATTTTTTTGTTAATACATACATGGTTGATTAGTTATATGCTCACAAAAAACTTCAATAGATTTTTTCCATAAATCTGTGTTTTTTATATTTTCATATGGACTCACGCCCACAGCTCTCAGTTTACGGTGGGTCGACGCTGGTATATCTTAGGAAAACAGATTGAGAAACTATGACGACTTACAATAGAGCAAAAGGCTTTCAATAGAAAAAAAGGACCAAGTAGGCACGGAACAGAATCAGGTGACAGGACTTAGTACAGATGATGGAGCCCCAGCCCTTCTAGAATAAATGGATGTATCACACAATTTTTATATTCCAAATAATTATATTATTTTCAATTTTTTCGTGACATTGCAAGTTTTTTCTGTTGTTAAACACTACTTGTTTAGAATATTTAAACAAAAGTCCTCAAGGGAGAGTTATAAAAACATAAAAAAAAACCGAAGCAAATAGGTAATATTCATAATATTATAAACGTGTTTATATACACACGTCTGTGCATGTACCTATTTATAACCGTGGATGGTCATCAGTCACTTGTATGCCCCAACACAATTCTGCTTCCTCCTTCTTTTACTCTCATGATTTGAAATTGCATGGTTTCACTGTTGTTTTCCTTGTGATATTATAGACTATAAAACGCTTTACATTGGAAGGCTAAGCAAATAACAAACATTTCAAGGGAGTCTGAGAAAAAATACACCCGTCGATCTTTAAATTGAATATAATTAAAACAAGTAACAAATAATTGAAGCATTTAATTGGGTCTATGAAAAAACCAGTAGCAATCTATGTCTCACTAAAACTCACAATGAGCGTATTTTCTTTGTGTTTTCATTAAATTTGAAAGCTTTAAACTAAATAATAAATATTGAAAAATTACTTGAACAATTCGACAATCGTAAAGAATAAGCAACAAATACTCGTACTTTATTTTCACTGCGTATCTATGACTTACGGTTACTAAGATAATTTCGTTAGAAGATAACTAAGTAACATCCACGCGAACTAAATCTCAGTCTTGAAGTGTTTTCAGGATACTAGATTTATTTCGCCCTTCATTCTTCCAATTGTTTTTTATTTTTATCTACAGGTTGACCCAAAAGTCACTAGACTATTTGAAACTGAAATAACTTTTTTATTTCTTAATAATTCACATTTATTCTTTTATAGACGGTTTTAATTTAGTTTAATTTAAAATTTTAGTTTTAAAAATTACATCCTTTAAATAATCACCATTTTGCTCCTCACACTGACGTGCTCTTTGTAAGGCGTGAACCATCACCTGTCGTAATGTTTCTTGGCTTATTTCTTCAATTTCTTCACGAATGTTGGCCTCCAATTGCTGAATGGTTCGAGGATTGTTACAGTATACTCTATCTTTCAAATGCCCCCATAGAAAGAAGTCTGCAGCAGTTAAGTCAGTGAGCGTGACGGCCACTCGATTTCAGAGTTTCGCGAAATTATCCTTCTTCCAAAAAATTGTCTTAAGAGTTCAATTGTCGGGCGAGCTGTATGGGCAGTAGCACCATATTGCTGCCACTATACCTCTGGTGTGTCCTCGACTGCAGGACACGCGAAATTCTCTAGCTTTCTCGCCATTGACGCTTAGTGCGTTTTCTGCCTCATCTTCATGCCACCACGCCAAACCGTTACTTTTACGAGGTGTAGACTACGTTGGTGGACTATTCTTGGTTTTTCTGTCACCCAAAATTGCATATTTTGTTTATTAACAAATCTGTTTAGGTGAAAGTGACCCTCGTCGCGCATAATAAGGTTGTGAATGAAATCAGCTTCTTGCCTTGCCAATTCTTGGATCTGGATAGCATACGCTAATTGTATCCGATAATCTGCTGGCTTCAGTTCCTGCACTAGCTGTACCTTATATGGATAGACATCCAGCATCCCTTGAATCCTCTGGAGTGAGATTCGAGACATGTCCAGCTGCTAGGACCACCTTCAAGTTGACATTGAAGGCTCTTCTTCAATGCTTCGGCGTGCACGCTGAATGTTGTCCAGTGACCTCCCTGAAGATGGCCTCCCAGCACGTGATAAATCACTCACATACCCCTGAATTTGAAACCGCCGGATTAAGTTGAGTATCGTTTGTTAATATGGTGGTTTTCTGACCCCAAAATGACGAGTGTTAGCTCTTTGCGTTAGCACAATTGATCGTTGATTTTCTAGATAAAATTCGATTATTTTAACACATTACTCAGTCATGAATTTCTCTATACTTAATTTACAAGAATTACGCTTTAATAATCTGAAATTAAAAAAAAAAATTTTGAAAGCTATTTGAATTTTAAATAGTCTTGCGATTTTTGGGCCACCGTGTATTATTCAAAAATTTCCGCTTTAGTTCGTCGATCGCGAGACAGCAATGTTTAGTTAATTAAAAATCAATTTATCAATAAAAATATGTAATCAATCTTAAATAATTACATATGTCAAACATTGAGAATTCAGACGAGGTACAAGCACTAATTACATACCACACATAAAATTTGCGAATTAAGCTGCTCATTCTTGTACGTAACTCAGGATGTTCAAATAAGTAGTTCTTCCATTTAAGCTGGATTAAATGTTTCTGAAATGTCAGAAGAAGAAAGTGCTTCAAGGTAACAAAGATTTCAAGTTGAAAAGAGCCTATTGCAAACATATACTCGTACAAGGACGTGCTGTGGTTAGTTAAATTTAGCTCAAAAACTAGTGATGCCAAGTCTGACGGTGCTTGATTAACATCAGGGAAACCCCGGTCTAACATATGTGTGACTAAATCAATCTGAGTTCTCAGGGTTTAGTTGGTTGAAACATGAAGATTTAGTATATGAACTAAAATAGCATAACGACGTGAAATTAAAAATGATATACTCGTACATTATAAAGTGAACATTGACATCTGTCGAGAGTGTAAATATTCGTATTATATTAATCGTTAATACATACTTAGGAATGTTTATTTTGTATCTACATTATTTTTATTTTGTATTACATAATCGTTAAGAATATTTTATGTTAATATCTGTCGATCAATTTGTTAAATCGGTTACCCATGTATTATTCTGATGACGAGTCAATTTCAGGGATCCTGAAATTCTGAAAAAGCTTCGTTAATTATTATATATTCAATAAATTTTAATATTTTCTATTTATATGAATAACTTCCTTTTTATTTATTGTAGAATTATTCGAGTCATTAAATTTTTAGAAATATATTACTTTGTAAACTCAGTTAATAAAAGTATACAGTACTTTCGCTAGCGTGAGTAAACCAACGTTGATTCACGCGAATGAAACATTCTGTAAAATATCTGAAAGTGTTCAAAGCCAATGAAATTCCCCTCCCAATAGTAATATCTCGTGGGTCACATCTTGCTACTTTTTGCAGGCCACATAATCGTTAGTCGACTGTAAACGGCCGTGGTGTGAATACGTTATCTCTGTGTTCATAAATAATAATCAAGTTACTTGGTGAGTTCAGTATTATCGTCTATTATATTCGTATGTAATCTATTTTTTTAAAATTTGAATATGATAGATATATCAAAATATGTTTCGATCAAAACAGTGATATTGTAGTTTTCATTTGTTCATACAGCAGTTGTTAAATAGATTTTATAATTTATCCAACATTTTTTTAATAAATACTATTTAAAAGATGTGTTTTATTTAATGACGATGATCATAACAGAGCTACATACATATTCCAGTGGTTTTACGAAAGAATCAATGAGCTTATTGTACGATATTGTTTTAGGATATGAAAGTTCAATTAGGTTAGGTGATATTCAATTTATATCGACATGTTCCTTAGCAAAAAATATGGATTAGTATTGAATACAAGATAAGTTCACAGTTTTTATGAAAATGTCGAGCCGTTTTTGATAAAAATACTGTATTAAAATTACTTTTGAGAATTGAATTTTGAGTTTTAA
This sequence comes from Odontocerum albicorne, assembly GCA_949825065.1. Taxonomy (NCBI): domain Eukaryota; kingdom Metazoa; phylum Arthropoda; class Insecta; order Trichoptera; family Odontoceridae; genus Odontocerum; species Odontocerum albicorne. The sequence goes on from OX463840.1 coordinate 21,027,518, forward strand.
ATTAATACAAAAACACTGAATACGTAATTTTACATATTGCATCTCTGTTTCAGCTAACAAGATGTCACTGGACAAGGTAAGAATATCGTTAATTCATACGTGTAGATATTTATGCATTACATTTTATAATAGAGTAAAATTGTTGATTATAAAAACATCTTTATAATGCAATTGTGTAACACCAATCATTGCCAACCTTTGAATTTTGAAAAGGTCATAATTTTGAATTGCTACCTCAATATATACAGGTAGGTTTCTGAATTACAAATAATACGGTTTCATATTATTCGTCAATTACGATTTAAATGACAAAATAAGCTAGGAACATATTTTTAAATTTCGACATCCTGGTAATAATGTAAACGTGTTCGTACACACATAACATACTATCAAGCCATTTCCCTGTCGAGATAGGCAGAGAGGACAAAGTGCCAGGCTTTCCTATCGCGGCGCACACTTTCACCTCTACTACATCCGTACACCTTCTCTTACAACTCTTACGATTACTCTGATTTTTTTCGTTTGCTTCTTTCAAAATGTTATTCACTTGATATACTCGTAACTATACTTTCTTTGGTTTTATTTACCGTGCATTCCACTCACATTTGCACTGTATATTTATTTTGTTAGTCTTTCTTCATTCATTCATTCTACATGCATATCCCATCTCAGAGTGCTTTTCTTCAACTTCTTAATACATCACACTTACGTTCATATTAATCCGTAATAATTTCATTATGAATTCTGTCCTACATTGTCACCCCATGTATTCTTCTCAGTACCTCAAATTTGTACAGAGATTATTATGCTACTTTCAGTATTTTTACACATTCAATATTTTCTTCCATACATCAATCAAAGTTGGCACTGGAATACTGTTGTGGACTATCGTCTCAGGAGATTTCGATGCTGTCCGGTACGATTATATATGTTAAGTGCCCCATTGACTCTGTCTCCTATTCCTACACGCCGCTCAACATCTCTCGTAACTCTTCAATCATTTGAGACAATACTAATTCAACAGTAGAACTTCTTAGCATGCTCTAATCTTTTATCTCCTCCATATATCGTATTTACTTTTCCTTTCACACGTTGCTAACATTTTTTGTATTCGATATATTATTAAAAAGTCTTTAATTACGTAAATAATATTTTTTAATAAATAAGTGAATACAATTAATTTATTTATTTGCCAGATTACATTAGAAATGCTCCGATTTTATTTACATCTTTGTATAATATTGTATTGTATTACACTTTCGTTCCATACAGTTCAATCAGGCGGGATTATTGCCATGTGGCAATCTCTTCCAACCAACCAGAAATATGTTTAAGTAGCTTTAAGTGAAAACCAGACTGCAATTTGAACACGTAACTTAACACATAAATTTGAGAAAATAATTTACCCCATAAATTGAATATTTTCGGGTTATTTTTTGGATAATTAAATATTTGTACACCTACTTTTTGAAAAGATTTCATTTGATACCGAGGGAAAAAATAAATACAGTAATCCCTTTATTTACCGGTTTATATTTACATCAGTATCAGTTATCAGTATCTCTATTACATCAGTAACAGTAACCTCATATAAAAATCTAAAGCTTTTTAAACTAAACAAGAATGTATGCGTACATATCATTACGTCATTTATTTATTGGGGCAGGCAGAAGGGATGGAGCGCCAATTTTTTCTATCACGACATATTTCCTTCACTTCCTCTATTTAGATATATTTTCTCCTACAGCTCCCTCAATTTCTCTTACCAGCCCTTAACAAAACATTAATTTGGTCACCCATAATATTTTTAGTCGTCCTTTACCACGATTCTCCTATTCTTACGTTATACATTTATTTAGTCTGTCTTTCATTCCTCCTCCATTCAATAAGTTCAAACCACTTCAACATGGTATTTTCCACCCTTTGAAACTTGTCAATTTTGAACTCACATTCATCCTTATTAAATACGTTTCTTATTTTGTCATAATATACGAGTATATCGACACATCACATATTTCCGCCATATTTACTGGGCTCCTTTCATGTATTATGCAAGTCCACGTTTCATTTCCATATATCAATGTTGGCACTAATACGCTGTTGCGAACCATAATTTTTGCAGATTTCGATTTTGCTTGAATAAGTAAGAACAAAAGTATATTGAAATATCGCTTATTTTACATATCATTTATTGTCTCTATTTACGTGGTTTTTTATGCACAGTTGTAATATAAGTAATTACAAATGTAACGCACCTCTGTGATAATGATAATGAATATGGTAAATATCTTAATCTATCTTATCAATTTGAACTTAGAAGTGTATGTTACATGAAATATATTTTTGAGTTTATCGATTGAAGTTTTCATATTTATGTAAATTAATGTTACTTATAAAAGTTTTCATTGTAACATCAAGCACAAAAAGTATGCAAATGGGTTTATAATATCGTCTTATTGTTAAATTCTTGCTTAATATAAAAACATTTTATTGTTTTTATTTTTTTTCTCATCGTACAGTTTATGTGTTGTTTCTTTAGGTCAAGTAAACCAAGAAAATTGTATAGAATTCTAGTTAAACACAAATGACGACTATCTCTCCATAGCCTCGTTAGTAGAATGTTCGATTCCTGAAGGTACCCAAAAAAAGGTAATTGCCTGGTTATTCCCAATAGGGCTTTAAGCATCTGTCTGGTTTATCATCAACTCGGTTGACTCCAGTGTTGAATACCGGCTTTGTCTCTCCTCCTCCACGCATTCCTACCATAAACACATTGCATCCAATTGCTTCGAGGCACTCTTCTGATGTCTTCCCACACTTCTTTTCTTTGTTTTTCGACACTACTCCACCCCTTTCTGGGGCCATCTATCATCAGTATATCTGTCCAGTCCCACCTCGGGTGGCTCTGTCTGGTTGACTAGAAGAAATTGCTATGTATCAATAGACTACGAAAACTACAAAAAACGTATTAGGAAAAGTCAAACTACAAAGAAAGTATCTTTGATGTTGATATTTTGTATAAAAACTACGGTAATGACCCTTTTTTTTGGATATACGAGTAGTTAGTCAAGTTAGCTAATTCAGCCGTTTTAATTTCGCATTTTTGATAACGGATACAATAAAACCCTTATCAAATAATGCCGATTGATTTTCATTAAAATTGTATATACCGTGTAGCTTATAAAATGTTTTTTTCGCGAAATAGAAAAAAATGTTAGATTTCCAGGTCACACTTTTTTTTTTAAAACATTCGTAAAAAAGTCAACCTACGTGTATTGAATGTGTGAGTTTTCGTAAATAAATAATACTCAATAAATAGGAATCTGACTGACGATAATGTTTAATATTGAATTTTCAACACATTTCCGTGTTTAACCGGTTGATGCGGATTGCTTAGCTAAGAGTATAAACAATAAATAGCAACGGCCCTGAAATTGCATAATTCGTTTTTCAGAAAAATATTATATAGGGATCATCGAACAAAGATCAAATGAATTATAACCATATGCAATGTCGCATAAACTTCTTTACAAGTATATTTAATGTTGATTATTTTAAAACATAATTCCATTTAGTTGTTTGAATAACTCGGGCGTCACTTTGTGGGACTCCATAATCAATATAAAATTAAAACACTGTTAGTTTATTTTATTCTTATTTATTTATTGCAAATCACAATGCATTTCAACACTCACTGTGTCATCATTAGGTGAGTTGTCAAGAATTCGATTTGTAAAAATAAAGTTGAATTTAAAAAAATATCCATGTTTTTAATTTTATGTTAATAATTCAATTGATTTACAAGTGCTGAATACTCTTATAACGAACATATTTATACTGGCAGTTCTTCTTCTGTGGTATGGTTTCTCATTTCCTCCGGCTCTATTGGTTTATGTGTGATGTTTTCCGACTAACTACACAAATACAATCGTTCTCTTTAAGCTCTGTAAATGTAGGAATTCGCATACATATGGGTTTAATTTGAATAAATTATAAATGCATTGTGACCTATATGACTAGGTATTAAATTTATATTCCAATCATGAAAGGTTTGTTCTTTAGCAGAACGTAACATTATAATCATTTTGTTAGCAAACATTGCAAAACTCGGTTTATGATATTTACTTTTATCTATTAATGCGATTTTTAACTTTTGTTTGAAAATTGTTAAGCCGCGCAAAAAGTGAAATGTTAAAATAATTTGTATTTACTTATCTAGATAACTTCAAAATGTTATGTGATGAAAAACAGTTCATGGCAATTGTATTTTGAATTAATTGAGAATTGTAAATATCTAAGAGAATATAGAAACAAAGTTTCATCTGTTATATCACTCTAAGCCTTTGAGTTACAATCTCTCTCTCTCTGTCTTTCTCCCTGAGCTCTAAAGTATGTTACGTCTTAGATAAATTATTCAATTGTAGGTTAGGTAACTTAAAAATATTTTGGCCCAGTTTTGAGAGGAAAAACATTTTGTACAAAATATAAAGAATCTTTGGCTTTGGTAATTATTATGTCAGTTATAACGAATCGACAATATTAAACGTACTCGTAATAATATGAAACATGTTTTCTTTGAACTTTGGTTTCGTTTAATAATTTATTGTTCGCTCTTACCAGCGTTTCTCAATTTCTTCAACTACGAATCGTTATTCAAAAACAATTGTATTTAGCAACATTAGTTTAAGATTGATTGCGTTTCTAAAATGGTAGCTACTATATTCTTTTTAGAAAAGAAAATCTTAAATTTACCTTATGATTGAATAGTATAGTTTAATCCTAGGTTAGTCAAAAAGTTTTGAAAGCGGAAATGAAAATACATTTTTTTTGGGGGGAAATCACTTTTATTGCTCAGTATAGTCTCCCATAAGATCAATACACTTGGTCCAACGATCTTCCAACTTTGTTGTCCCATCACGGAAGTGACTTTCTGGAAGGCCTGCAAAATACTCCTCTACGACGGCTATAACCTCTTCGTTTGATGAAAAATGCTTTCCACGAAGGAATTTTTTGAGGTGTGAGAACAGCCAGAAGTCAGAGGGAGCTAAATCTGGCGAATAGGGTGGATGCTGAACAATTCGTACCCCAATTCACTGATTTTCGCGATGGTTTTTTGAGCTGTGTGAGCAGGTGCATTGTCTTGATGATAAATGATTTTTTTCTTCTGCACACCGGGTCTTTTTTCACAAATTTTTTCATCCAACTGGTCCAAAAGGTCACAATAATAATCAGAGTTGATTGTCTTACCAGTTTGGAGATAATCTATCAATAAAATTCCTTTTGCATCCCAAAATACTGACGCTAACACCTTCTTGGCCGATTTCTGGACGCGAACTCGCTTCGGAGCCAAAGTGCCTGGTTCACACCACTCCTTAGCCTCTTGTTTTGATTCAGGATCATGGTGGTAGACCCAAGTCTCATCCATAGTGATAAATCGACGCAGAAAATCCTTTTTATCCTTTCGAAATTGCTCCAAATGTTGCTCAGAAAGTCGCATTCGAACGTGTTTTTGTTGCATTGTTAGCAAATGCGGCACCCATTGTGCACACAGTTTTTTGAAACCCAAAACTTTAGCCAAAATATACCATGTTGTTCCATGTGAGATGCCTACGGTGTCAGCTATCACATCCACAGTCGATCGATGATCTTTCAAAACCATATCCTGTATTTTCGCTATGATTTCTGGTATTGATGCACTTTTTGGACGTCCTGAGCGTGGATCGTCTTCAACGCTTGTATGGCCACGCTTAAACTCCAAAACCCATCGGTGAATGGTTGGAAATGAAGGAGAAGACTCCTTTAATACTTTCACCATCTTTGCATGGATCTCAGTAGCCGATAAACCTTCCAAAACAAAGAATTTAATCACTGCACGATATTCGGATTTTTCCATTGTTAAAAAATACACTGACACGTCAACTTCAAATGGCTTGTAAACAAAGAATGAATTGACAGATCGAAATGAAATTTTGAGTACATTCTTATGAAAGATGAAATATTAAAATGGCGTAGAAATTTTGGTTTTTCTACTGCTCCATAGATGTCGCTTTCAAAACGTGTTGACTAACCTATTATTTGAACTTTGTTAAATGGTCATTTTTAACCGTTTTATTAGACGTCTCTAGATTCTCTCATATATATTATGAATAATGTATGATTTATATGTTTCTTACATTAAAATGTGTTTTATTGTGCCGTCACATAATTAGTTACCTTTAATATTTTAAATTTGGTAAGATTATAATGAGTTAGTTATTATTTTTTCGATAAACGCTTACCATTTTGAAAAATATCTAAAACACAAACTTTCATAAGAAGTTGATTGATCTAACTTTATGAAATTTATTTAATTTACAAAGATATTTAAAGATTAACACTTTTCAAATTTTTAACATTTTTAACTAATCAGAAATTGACCAACAACCAAAGGTCAGGAATTAAACGCGCTTTTATTGTAAAATTAATATTATATATGAACAAATCAGTACAATATATTATAGTCTAAAATGGTTCGGATTTTGACGCTTTTAAAAAAATATAATTTTATAAGATTTATTCCTATAGTACTGTTTTGTGACCGAAAACCATCCAAGATATTTTTTAGATTTTAAATAAGTGGTCATGTAACGTGACAAATATAATTTCAATATTTAAATTTGATTCTTAAAAATACTTTTACTGTATTTTATTTAACATACGTTAAATACAATGTAATCTGACTGAATGATTGCCATAGTGGCAATCTTTGCCAATCAACCAAATAAACATGTTTAGATGCTTAAATTCTCAAGGCCACGTTAGTCGTTAATTTCAGTTATCAAGATATAAGATTTATTAAAATGAAATATAATATGAATTATTAAAAAAACATTGAAATATTTTCGATTATGTATTTAAATGCAGGCGGAGCGAGTTTACAGTTCGACAAGTATTCTTCAGTATATTTTACGTAACGAAATTATAATTAAATATGTTCACTAGTTTTTTTATTGCGACATTGAAATAGCTATTCATCAATTTGAAGACACACTGTACTTTTTTGTATATATCATTATTTTATTTAAATTACAACATGTTTAAATATAAAATCATTAAAACGTTTCATATTTTTTATTGGAAATTAAGACATCTCATTCACGTGATATAATGACAGTTGAAGGAAAATATACGTAAAAGAATAACATTTTTATTGATTAAATCTTTGAAAAATACTAAGAAAATGATAAATTTGGTATTATGACTGACTAGTTCATTTTAAAGTTTTTTTAAATGTATTAAAATATTAAATAAATGTTTGAAACTAATATACAGTGTTAAATACTTCAACACTTTCTTGTACCATAAATACATCTGGTGGATTTATTGATTTAAACCAATTTCTTCTAATCGACCACCTTTTGTTTAATTTTTTTATCGGTACCCATGACTGTCTTAAATTTGAGTAAAAGTAACATACATCATAAGAAAAAAATAGATCTCAGGGTAAAAATGGGATAAGGATGGGAATTGTATATTATTAGGGACGAGGAATATTTTGAGATAAATAATGCTTTGTAGTTTTTTCATAAAAAAATATAACGATGAAACATGTCTGATTGAGGTAGGAAGATCGTTACTAAGTCGAGCAGAGTGACTCCCAAAAGATGATGTACAAACTGATGAATGATCTATCTACATATATTTAATTTATCTCTAATTTGGTCATCTTATTTTTTGATAATCTTTTGTTATTATTTTTTGAGTTTATTAATAATTATTAATTGGTTATAATTATAATTATTAATAATTATTAATTGGTTATTATATTACCCCTCGACATATCAGAATTGATACTACAGATATGTTGAAGAGCATGGCCGTTCGTCATTGTAGATGTAGGTAATACTATCGCACGTGGACAGGTAACAACACTTGTACACGTCTGGCGCGTGTGAGTGTTGCTACTAGATGAACTTACTTATTAGAAGTTTAAGTTTTTGAGCAATGTCTCTTTTGAATAATTTTACTTGCAAATCAGCAAAAACATTTCATTCTTTTTTCCCTAACAAATATAGTTTTTACAAAAAATATGAATTCTTCAGAGAATTTCTCTTATTTCCGTCTCTCCATAAAACTTGATATTCCGCGGTTAACGTAGAAGTTACAACACGTTTGTTACTAACTTTATATGATGATTGAAGTCAAAGGTTCATTTCCTTGCTTCTTAATTTACAATACTCTTTTCACAATACCTGACGATTATTGAATGACTCATAAAATTGAAATGGTAGCCACAAACATGCAAGGTTTAGAACATAAAATTTAAAATGTTATAAATCTTACTATATACTCGTATAACTGATATTTGTTTAAAATTTTTTTTAAGAATTGTGTTATATCGTATTAAAATTTCGTTGTATATAGATCAATTTGTGAAAGTGAAAACCAGACTGAAAACCTTTTTTGAAAAATGGGTAACAACGAGAATCGAACCCACAAACATCCGAGCTGGGAGACAGGCGTTTTACCTACTAGGCCACATAAGTCATTATTAATGTAGAATGTTGATTCAATGTTATGTATGATACATAACATCAATATTTTAATATCCTAAAAGTAACGACACTCTGAAAAGTTATTCCATGCGTGTGTGCAATGAACGACTGATCACTAATCACTGAACTGCTGATCACTGATCACTGAACTGCCGAATGATACGTTCACTAGTTTAAAATATTTTTCGGAGTTGTTGGCGTATAGAATTGTCTTCAATGATGGCCGACGTAGCAGCGTTCATATTGAGAGTGATGCCAATAAAAAATATAGAACCATATTTGGAGGATGAAGGTTACAACGCTTTCAAAACGTCAGTTATCATTTAGGCCAAATCAACACTAAAAGAATCTGAAATCATTTTAAAGTTGAGGAATATTGCTATTTGAGAAGTTTGTTTTCGAGAGATGAAAATATAAAGAGAGATATAACATATAGTTATCAAAGGGTATATTGTGATAGGAAGCGTATCAATTGATACACTCAGAATTGTATTTTTGCAATACCTCTGAAACGAAAAGTATAAAAATGAAACTGCACAGCAGAGTGCAAGTGCCTACCTCGAGATATGAATGTGAAGATTGAACATTCAAGTCAATAAGATCAAAATAAATACTGCAGAAATCCATCATAATTTGCTAACAACAGTTATAAGTTGCAATTCATCAATCACAATAATGCAAAAATTGGATGACTTCATGCCTAGTTTGGTGTATATTTTAATGTAGATGTTATTGAGTTTAGGAGGGTCCTTCTGCGACATTTCCTGAATCTTAGGTTTAGACTAGGAGATTGGTTATTCTATTTTTATTTTATCTTCTCTATTTTCTTTTTGTAATTCAATTATTGTAGTTATGTATTTTCTTTGATTGTATTTGTTTTTTTTTCGTTCAAAATTGTAATATACATGAGTAGTTTCAAGCGCCATGTATGCTCTAAATTGACATAAGTTGTTGATATTTTATCGTATAGCTAGTAAATGCTGCTATGGTTTATATAGAGCACTTTATTTTGATATATTTTTCTAATTCATAAAAAAATTACATTTTTTTGTACTTTTGATGAAAATCATTTAGTTTCTATGCTTATATATTATTTTATACTGTCATCATATCTTTTTACATTTTGTGTACTCGTCGTCTTCATTTTCCATATTGCTGAAGAAGATTGGTCCAAATGTATAATATACTATCGGCTAAATACTAATTTCATTGATTATCCGGCCTAAATACTAATTTGTAACCATGAAATTTCGTGATTTTTATTCAGTCAGACTTAATATGCTCCTAACTTTAAACCGCGATAATGAAACCACGTGACTCATTTTATTAAGGAAGTAACGTTTTTTTGCGAAATTAAACTTTCAATATTACTTTCTTTAGGAACAAAATAGCTCAAATTTAGTATTTGTTGGTCGGATATATTCGGGCTTTAGTCTTCAGCGCTGTTTAGTGACAATGATTCTCCCCAAGGCAGCCTTGATGACTTATCGTGTATAGAAAATTTTATACAATAAATATATACAAAACAAATCACACATTTGCCAAAAAAGCTTACATTGATAAAATATAACATTATTGACAAGGAAGATAACACACCAAGTCCATAATTATTGATGATATGGAATATTAACAATGTTATCTCTAGGAATGAATATTACAATGTTATCTCTAGGAATGAAATCATATCACAGTAATCCCTCGCTATCCGCGGGATCTGTATATGATATGCGGTTGACCTGGCGCACTGAATCAGTGGCACCAACGATAAGAGCAGGCATACCAAAGACCCAAAGATCTTTGTCAAGTCACCCACGTGATCAGTCGCTTTCCATATCTCGCTGTGATCAGAGATAATACAAACCTGCGATCGCTTCGTTCCCGACATCTCAGTGTTTGTATTCAAATAACCCTCATTTACCGTAATAATGTCTCAGAAACGTAAGACTAGCGATGCTGACGACTCAGAGACTGCAAAGAAAAACAGAAAAATCTTGACTTAGTACGAAAAGAAAAAAACAATCACAGTGAAAAAGTTTGGTAAATTTTAGAATGGGTTCGCTATTAACTGCGGATTTCAACATCCGCGGGAGAGGCGCTTGAAACCTATCCCCCGTGGACAACGGGGAACTACTGTATTTGGTGGGATGTTTTTTTTTCGAGTGTAAGACCAATATAAAACGTGTGAGTACACAAATAAATAAAATCAATGAAATTATATTTTTGTTAGTTTTTTGTTTTATAATAATAAACTACCTAAAATAAAATGAAGTAAATTGAAAATAAGGACATAGGATTTTTTCTTCAATTATTCTTCTGCAAGTTTGAGGGGTTTGTTCGACACAGCTAGAAAAAAACCCTCTGAGGACAGTAGAAAAATTCTTTGAAAATGTAATGAATAGTTTAGTTTTGAAATATAGTTTTTTACTTAATATATACATGTATGGCACTAATCTCGTAAGAATATCATCAATAGCTACATGTACTTTATATTACTTGCTATTTTTGTCTAAGTTTATTATAATAAATAATAATAGGATAAGTTACATAGCGCCGTTTAAAAGCAAACTCTTCTCAATAGCGCTCTAATTCAGGATTCGAACCCACTTATGAATTTTGATTAGACCCCCGTAAAATATTGTCTTCAAGTGCTTCCTAAAGCTGCGCACTCCACCCATATCTCTGACACTAGGAGGTAGGCCATTCCACACCAAAGGACCAGCAACGGCAAAAGCTCTATCATAATACCTCACCCTATTGAATTTATTTGGATTTTTCCAATTTATTTGATGAAAAAGAAATCAATCTCAAAGTTTCATCTCTCCCCGAAGGAACATCCCTCAGATACAGATTCGAAAGATACAATGGAGACATTCCATTAAGAGATTTGAATACAAAGAGACAAAGTTTGAAATCAATCCGTTCGCGACACTTAAGCCAATGTAACATACATTTTTTAGAAGCGGGCGAATATGGAAATATTTATGACTACCATATATAATATTGACTTAGCAGCTGTATTCAAAACAGACTGGAATTTTAGAAATTTGTGAATCAGACAAGCCAGAATAAATAGAATTTCAATAATCCAGACGCGACACAACAAATAAATTGATAAGAGTTTTTATTTCCCTTGTTGGAAGACATCGACTTAAAAAATTAATGGGGTACCTCCCTTATTTAATTTATTTCAATTACATTACTAGATGTATGTATTTTAATCCAAATGTATGTATTTTAATCCACTAGCTCAGTCAGTAGTGATAATGCAAGGCTCTATTAGATCTCCGGGAATCGTGGGAAGAAGTAGTCAGTCGTCAGTGCTTGGATAGGTAGAAATATACAATGAAACACATATTTGCTGTTAAATAGTTATATATTTGATCTTGACGAGTTGATAGCCCGTCAGAATACTTAAATTGGGCAGATTACTTTCTGATACTCCGTTATCCTTTCAGATGGACAGACAGTCGAAGTATTTTTTTACTTGAGGGGTAATTCCACAAATGTTCGTTGCGGACCTGTGCCAACTCTCAATAATTAGATATCACCAATCTCTAAACTTACATAGATTCACCGAACAATGGCAAGCAAAGAAAATAAATAAATTCACCTTACTTCAACACAATTGACACAATGTATTTTCAATGGTCAGCACCAGATGTATGACCGCAGGTTGTCGCTATTGCAGGGCCCTTGAAGTGAAGAAGCCGCCGTCGTATAGCTAGTGGGTGTCTACTCGTGCCGTATACAGTCAGACGTGGAATCTCGAGTGGGCTTTTTGAGATTCATGCCGGGTCTGAAGACTTCTGAACCTCCCGTACACTCCATGTTTTTTGTCAGAATCAGCTGACTTTGAACAGAGATAAAGTTGTATGTCAATCTCAAGATCGTTACTTGGATGAATTATCCAGAATTCACTCAATAAAAGACGGACGTCAATAACAAAATCCTCGTTTGGATAAACTATCCAGAATTTTACCCAGCAAACTTTATGGAAATAAAGTGACCACTCTTTAGAATACTTGGAATTAAGTTACAACGACCAGTGATAAGTATAAAAGCGTTTAACTGGATGGAGTGGGGCCCAAGAAGAGACGAGAAAGGCTGCTTGCGCCTGTTTTATACCCCGCGAGATTCTGACGTTACAAGTAATATTTGTTTAGCTGCGACAGTTAGGCAATTAAGGTTTACAATTTGTTTAAGATGTACGTGTGATGGAAAAACGTATATCAAAACAATCTCACACTAGTTGCGTGACATCCACACGATGTCGCATAGCTGTAACGACAACAGTACTTACGGCAGAAATTTATTGACCATGGTAGAGTTATTTATTACTAAATTTGTTTATAAGATGTACTAATCACTCTGAAGCTATGGGAAAACGTCCATCAAAATAGTCTCACACTGTACTCCTAAAATTTGTTTATATAAAATGCACGTGCAATCATTCTCACGATATATACCGTGAATGGAATTTTAATAGCTATTTATGACTGTAATAAATTTTAATTGTTGATCACACCTGAAACAACAACCAAATCCTGACAAAATGTAACTCTCTAAGACTATAGAGAGTGTGAATGTGTGAAAATGTGGATGTCTGAAAGTGTGGATGTGTGAAAATGCAAACGTTTAATAAAAATGTGAAGAAAAAAATGTAAACAAGAAAACAATATGTAAAATAATTTGATTTAATGTCAGCGCTTAGCAACTCCCTAAAACGAATTCAATAAGCGTTACGAGTATTAGTGTCATTTATGCTTGATAGTTTCGTCATAAATTCAATTTTTGTTATTCAGTTTCAAAGTTATTGGGTTTCAAAGAGAACTAAGCCGATGCCTACGTAACTAGTATTGGTGATACTATTATAATTGCAATTTAAAATTATTTAGCTATCGTCATGTTGTTCGAAGGACTTACGTATAATTTTGACCAAATACCTACAATATGAAAAATGAACGATCGATATCAGGAAGGAATTACTTTGAATATTTTTTTCAATTCATATCTACACGTATATGAACTAAACCAGTTTTCATATATAGTACTCATAATTCAAATTTTATCATTTTCGTTCGAGATTATATTTTTTATGAAAATATTTCTTTATTTGTTTTACTCTTCGTTTTTTTAATGCATTTAAATTTAATTCCTAAGTATATAAAAGATAAAGTTCCTCATCAATCAGAAATATATTAAATGAGTTCATGTAACACCAATATGAATATAATGTTATTATTTGACTAGGGTTGCCACATATCCGGATTTTTCCGGACATATCCTATTTTTGGGTCTCTAGAAAAGGTCTGTGGAATATTTTTTAATGTTTCCGGGATTTTAGAAATCTGAACGTCAGTTTTTTTTTCATTACTGGAGTATTACCTCTTGGGTCAATTGACTGCGATTTGGAAACACTACATTGCGTTTTGGTACAATTATAATACGCTTCAGTTACCTCTCTCTGGTTTCGTTTGTTTTATTCATCTTATATTATATTTTATTGGTTTTGAAATATTAATAGTTATATGGTATTTTAAAAATTAAAAAGTATTACACAGCCATTGGTATCAATGTATGTACGTGAGTAATTTAGCGACCAAAACAAGTGCTTCATGTGGCCTAGTTTTGGAGGCAAGAACGTCCAGGATTTTGAATCACATTGCTCTAGTCCATCGTTTAAAAATATGGTAACCCTATTTTGACACAAATAATTTCAAGTACCTGCTAATAATGATGCAGTATTTAATTTAAACGATGGTAGATAAGAAAACAAAGTGGGTGCAGTATAATGCTGGATTCCCATTTGACTACATTTACACCAAGAGCTCACCAAACCTTGAAGAGATAAATGTAGTAATCCTTTAAGTATTCGTAAATATTTATTCACGGTTTGTCAAGTTAAATCGCTAGGTTGCCTGTCGGTGATAGTTGATTATTTTTTTAGTTTCGTGTTCGAATCCGGGCGTTGTCCTCCATTATTAGGAATCACATACGTTATCCACCACTTGTTCAAATCAGTCTCGGCCCCTCACAACTTGAACACCTCTCGATATTTCTTAATCATATTAGCATAGTTCTACCTAGTCATTGCTTCTCTTCAATTTTTCGTTTCATAAGTGTTTCAAATACTTTTATATTTTAAAATATTATACATTCATCTAAAATACATTTTTCGATGCATAAATACATTGAACAACTCTGTTTTAATAATGCACGTCCAGAATGTTTTTATTTCTGATGTGAATTTATATGGATACCTCAATTTATATGGATCTGGGTTGATTGCCTTTCATTGGTCGTGTCCCCAGTAAATTAGGTTTTTGCCTGTACTTACTGACGACATAAAAACTCGGAAAAATAAGTTGATGCTTTTTACCGATTGTTAATTACCTCTGCCACAAACTTTTTTCAATTTGGCGAGTTGCGAAACTTAATCATATGTATGTATGTACCACGCTAGTCGATTCCTGGTATACTTCATCATTTCAGGTAAATCAACAGTCCATCTCACAATATTCTGCACATAATCATCAAAAACATGTCACAAGAGTTCAGACATTTTTTTACTACAGTGAAAAACAGTACCTAATTAGTTTAAAAGCTGTTTTGTTAAAAAAAACACTTATCAGTATAAGTTTCATTGTTTCAAATTTCAAGCAGTTTTTACTGCAGTTATCATGTCCGAATTGTGAGAAAAAGCAAAAAACACAATAGATACGAGTATAATTTATTTTTTTGATAAAAAATAAGCTTGATGCCAATAAGGCGTAGCAAAATTATGGAAAAGCTTTAAAAAAAATATTACTTTTGGCTCCTGATTTTGTGGCCTCCTTAGCTTTAGACCCGGTAACAACTGTCCTCCTGTCCCCCTTTTGCTACATCACTGGTTCAATAGCACTACATTTCGAAAATTTTAAGCTTATTCATCTTTGGTAAGTTCGCGAAGCAAGTTCGCGGTATTATCTCTTTCAAGTAGGAATCCAGTCTTATGCTCCTCTTTACTCACACGAAAATTTTATATGTTTAGTGTCCTTTTGTATCATGGTTCTGAAAACCTTATAGCCAAAAGAGCTACATTGACAAATAAATATTTCGAGATCAACCCACGTTTTTCAGAAAAAAATCACAGCAAAACTTTTTATTTAGGAATTAGACTGCGGTTTGAATTTGACTTTATTTAAAATAATACATAGATATTATTAAGTCATACATTTTTTTTACCAATTTTATGTTTTATAAACTAATATATTTTTAATACGCCAATGATCGATTGCAAAATGTTGCAATTTTTTAATCTAAACTGATTAAAACAACTGCCAAATGTTGTAATGAAAAATGTTATCTAAATTGATTAAAATGACGATAATGATTTACTGCAAAATATTGTGGTGAAAAATCTAAATTGATTAAAATGATATCTAAATTATCAGTCGTCTTATCAGTTATGCCACCTCTGTGGCCTTTCTTCCAACTCAAGGGTTAAAAGTTCGATATCCGTTGATACCCAGTTTTGTAAGGGTTCTAGTTTGGTTTTCACGCCGCATTCTTATAACCCGCACACGAATGGTCGAACCATGGAGAGGTTCTTGCGTCTGTCTCTGCACTGGCCGCCAATACATTCTGTGGTCTTTATAAATGGTTCATTCGTAATCATTAGTTTTAGATAAATACAAGTATGTGTACCAAAGTGTAAGTTTAACAATATTATTTTGTTTTTAAGACAATAACTCTTAGTGGTCGATGTAAATACACACAGGAAAACATAAAACTCTAAACATTATGATAGTATTGTACTCGTACAGTACCCGGCGGTATGTAATACACGTCGGGCTTAAGAAAGAGACTGCCAGCCATAATTGGCTAACCTCGGCTTTGTAGAGCGTCGTCTCTGTCGCACTATGCGCTAACAGTCTCACGACGGAACACGTGTATGAATGACAGAGACGACGCTCTACAAGGCCGAAGTTAGCCGATTATGGCCGACAGTCTCTTTCTTAAGC
The DNA here is from genome assembly GCA_949825065.1 of Odontocerum albicorne. Taxonomy (NCBI): domain Eukaryota; kingdom Metazoa; phylum Arthropoda; class Insecta; order Trichoptera; family Odontoceridae; genus Odontocerum; species Odontocerum albicorne. The sequence continues at coordinate 21,044,055 of OX463840.1, forward strand.
CCGATGTGTATTACTTACCGCCGGGTACTGTATATACATTTACTTGTGTAAATTTGTGCATTTCTTTAACATCCGAACTAAACCTACATTACTAAGTAAACGTAAATAATAATGAAATATGTTATAGTTACATTTAAACGTAAAAAACTTTAATGTTTAAAAAACATATCAACTTGAATTAAATAAACATATGCAGATGAGGGGCAATGCCGAATCTAATGGCCGCAACCACTATCTTCCTATTTTTAAGCTTATGGAGACATTTTCCAATGATCTAAAAAAAAGGACATGCCCGGCAAAATCCGGACACATAGCAATCCTTGTCAAATAATAACATTATACCGGTATTGGTGTTATTTGAATTAATTTAATATTTGTCTAATTGATGGGGAACTGTATCTTTTACATACTTAGGAATTAAATTTAAATGTATTATATTAAAAAAACAAAGAGAGTAGTGTTATCATAAAAATATAATCTCGAACGAAAATAATACAATACGCATATGTATTATTTATAGTTAAAGTGTTAACATTGTGGAGGCTTACAGGTATTTTAATTGATTTGTCTATTTATATACGGCAATAAATCTTATAAATACATAATTTGTGAAAAAAATAACAGGTAATTTAATTTGAATACACAATTTTAATGGATCTAGGTTTGTTGCCTTTCATTTGTCATGTTCCCAGTAAATAAGTTTTTTGCCTGTACCTTACTGAGGAATTGATTTACTAAAACGCTTTTTTTCTACTTAAGATATTTTTCTACTTAAGATATTTTTCTATTTAAGATATGAGCCTACCGGTTTCAAGGTTTTCACATCATCATCAAAGAAGCCAAACAAAGCTGAAAAACAGTGATTTAGTCATTCAAATAAAACAGTAAAATTTAAATTAAATAAGCTATATAAAAAAGTTGAGTTAATAGATATGAATTTGAAAAATGATTTTTAATTATATAAGCTTTAAAAACAAGTTTAGTTAAAAATATGAATTTGAAATGTAATTTATTGTAAAAATCCTCAGTTTCAAAATGTCGACCATTCTTTTTTTATTATATTTGTTCAAAATTATATTTGAGTCTAGAGTTTTGTAAATTGTATTGCCCCCCTCCCCTCCCTATTTAAAGATATTTTTTGTAAGCGCCCCTTCGGGTTAAATATCTATATTTCAATCATTTTTCAATTTCACCAAAATATTTAGGTAGTGTGTATTTTTTTAATTTCAAACAGCTAGTTTGGTTATAGACAACTTGGAATTGAAATTCTAAAGCTATTTATTAAAATGAAATTGTAAATAAACACAACTAGATTGTTCATTATTATTAGTAATCTATATTAATTAAATCAGAAGAATTAAATATAATCACTTATAAAAAGAATGCACATGGGGTTGTGCTATAAATTTGCCTATATAGAACTCTATATTTGTCAGCCGCATCCTCAAATCTCCGCGGCCAGCTATTGACCTGTACAGTCAGTTCCTCTGTCTTATAAAACACTTATGACCGCACTCAATCCACTTTCAACTAAATAGGATGACGAAAATGCAATTAAGTCTATAATCCAGGATAAAGTATGGTTATCTGCTTTTGCAACCCAAACTCTTGGTGCCCATTTTTTTTATTTTAATTCTTCGTTTGTTGATAATTCAATTGATAATTTTTGTAATTACAATCCTGATTCTTCAGCTCTTCAGAATGGGTATAAAACCAATCGGGAATCTTTAATGTAAGGATATCTTCAAATCGATTGTTGAAATCGTTATGGGTTGCCTCCAAATGTTGGCAATAAATCAGAACGTCATCATCAAGTTTTTTCAACTGAGAAAAGTTTCGGAAACTGGTTAAATTCTTCACGTCCTAAATTACGTTTAACAGCCTTCGTTTTGATCAAATTCAGCTCATCTCCTTGCGGCTGTAAATTTGTTATACAAATGTGTCAAATAAGCTTTCACTTTTCAACTTCCTTAAGTTTTCTCGTAATAAATAATCTCTGTTGTCAAGAAACTCGACAGCTGAGTCAAAGAGATTATAAAATCGTTTTAAACAGGAACCCCTTGGTAGTATTGAGTATCAAACGATTGATTCGATGAAGTCTTCATCGTGTTAAATGCAACGCTGTTCAAACTATCTATAATATAATTGAGTGCATGGCTTCAGAATTGTTGCTGTAACTGGTGTAATTACGTATTGTAATGATCGATACAACAGGCGATCACTGAGGTTTTCAACCAATTGTTTTAGCGTCTTCTTATTGTACACTTGCTCCGCAATGCCCCTACTATCTCTGGGAGTGGAAACGTCCCCCAGATCCCTCCAACGCCCACAGGGAGGCGATAGCGCTTTCTTTGGGAAACTATATTTTAATCTTTCGTTTCACTGATGATTAAACCGGGTCGAACGACAAACACGAACAAAATAATAAATTGTATCTGGAAATGGCTTGTTATTTGCAAAATGAAATATGGTAATTTGGGGGCTGACGGTACGCCTCGATTTGGCTCACATTAAGCTTTGTCCAAATACAATTATCGCCTAGTATTGTTTGATCGCCAGTCATTAAGCTTATATTAAATCATAAATAAGAATTAAACGTATTTTATATGAACTTTGAACCTATAATCAACAAAAAGTGGTCTAAATTTAGTTGTTGACCCAATAATTTATTTCAGGTCAATATAATACATCAATCAACAATTCCCGGGACTAACCAACAGATGGTGCCTCTAATAACAAATCCATACCATTCTCAGTTAGTACCAACCTTTAGAAGTTACGTGTCAAACTTTCATGACATTCCGACATTGTGTCATTGAGTTACAGTGGTTTTAGTGACACTACTTTTGCTATTTTCAAAACAATGGAAAAAAACGAATTTCGTGTGTTAATAAAACATTGCTTTTTAATGAGGAAAAATACCGTTCAAACTCAGCGATGGCTTGAAAAGTGTTATCCGGGCTCTGCTCCGTCGAAAACAACCATTTGTCGGTCGTACAGACACAAATGATGCTGAACGCTCTGGTCGTCCAAATGAGGCTGTTACACCAGAAAACATAAAAAAAACTCAAATTCGTGATGGAAAATCACAAAATAAAGTTACGTGAGATAGCTGACATCCTGACGATATCATTTGGTAGTGTTTACACAATTTTGCATAAACATTTGGTCATGAAAAAGCTTTTTTCGAAATGGGTGCCGCGATTGCTCACAATGGAATAGAAACAACAACGCATCGAACGCGGTAACGATGGCCAAATTGCATGAGTTGAACTTCAAATTGCTTCCGCACCCACCGTATTCTCTAGATTTTGCCCCCAGCGACTATTGGCTGTTCGCAGACCTCAAAAAGATGCTCCAGGGAAAGAGATTTGGCTCCAATGAAGAAGTGATTGCCGAAACTAACGCCTATTTTGAAACCAAAGATAAATCGTTCTACACGGCTGGCATAGAAAAATTAGGGAAGCGTTGGAATTAATATATCACTCTTGAAAGAGACTGTTGATGAATAAAGAAGAATTTTGACAAATAAATGTTGTTTTATTAGTTAGTCCCGGGACTTATTGATCGATGTGTTATGTTATTATATTTGTAAAAACCTATTTTGGTTGCGCAATAAAAATCAACTTTACTTTTTGTAAAGACCAAAGATCCGATAGCCAAATGACGCAAATTGCACTCCCTCCCACCTTAACGGAGACGTTTGGCGCGGAATATGACAAAATGGTGAAAAAACAGAGGCTTTCGAGCATGTTCAACACTGGAAGGAAGAAACGTTATATTAAATGAGTTAAAAATTAAATCAATTATGTTATTAATAAATTTGCGAATGCTTGTATGTTTCCACTGCATTAAACCTTTGTTTATGTGAAAAAATAATTTCAGAATACCAGTTGACAATGCTACTTATTTAACAGATAGTGACAAAGTTAGTTCGTAAATCCAGTTGGCAAAATCCAAAACACACCGGAGAGATATCACCGGAGACAGCCTTAAGAAGATTTATCCGGTGATGTCTCAATTGTGACAGATAATAATATTTTTTTTTTCATCTTTCAGAGATTCAATGTTGCGGCCGAGAAGGTGAAGAACTTCACAAAAAGGCCATCAGACAATGAATTGTTGGAAATTTACGCTCTTTTCAAACAGGGGAGCGTTGGAGATAACACAACAGGTATTAAATTAACGCTATTGTTTTGAATAAAGGAAAATAAAACAAGATTTATGTTCGTTGGGTACGATGTCACAGCCGTCTTACGCTTGGAAGATATATTATCCAATTTGCAGAATTGAAGACGATTGATAAAAAATGTTTGTTTTATGTATTTTTTTGTATGGTACCTTTCAATATATCCGATTTTTTGGACACATTGAAGAGCGTAACCGGAAGACAATGTTGTCTTCGGACCCAGTAATCGAGCCTTCAGGTTTAGAACCTCTGGAGTTGCACCGAACTCGCGTTTCGTCATTGAACCTGTTGGTAGCACTACCGCACAGCGCGTGTGAGTATTGTGACCAGACTGGCATCCTTTTTTGGGCACCATCAAGAATCGAACCTGAAACCCCTGAGTGGAAAGCAATAATCTAACTACTAGACTACAGAGGTCATCGCGAATTGATGTATTTATTAATATTAATTCTTACCTATTGGTAAGCTTTTTTCAAGGCAAACTGTCGTCACAGATATGTTACGAACTTGCGCCTTTGAAGAAGCTTGACACGGAAAAGAAATATGTTTTATACACCAGAATTTGCAAAATCTACAAAATTTTGTAGCGATAAAAATTTATTAGCGATAAAAAATAGCGCTATACTTATAAATCTGTCAAACGTTAGTCTGTTTCACATTGTATCGAAACTTCTAGTGTAATCTGTCAAGACAACATGCTTGCTAAATACATAATCAACTTATACATAATCAACTAATATATGCACATCCGTTATGCTGAAGATGCTTTTTTATTGCGAGGACGAATCATTATACAAACATTTCGTGTTGATCATTAATTTTACTTTTTACTACTTGTTTATAAAATATTACGATATAAAATAAACTGAAATTGTTTAAGAGAATAATAAAATGGAAGGAAGGAAATGCTTATCTGAAAGGAATACCTTTAAAATTTTAGAAACTTTAAAATACAAATTCTAATGATGGAAAATTTAAAAATATATTGTATATACAGCAGAGCGCCGATTATTCAGGGCGCAATCATATGTGAATTGAATTAATCGTGGTCCTCTGTTGTACTTTTTTTAACGAGCGTCCACTTCATGAAAATGACAAAGCAAGGACCCACACTGTTATAAAATCTATGGTTTACATTAAACTAACTGACTAACGCTCGTAAGTGCTGTGTTTCCCCGCGTCTATATCGATACGAAAATAGGGGGCTTCTCAATGTAAAATTTCCGCAGCATGATACCGGCATTTAGCAGTTATATATAATATGTTATGTCAAACATTGAGAAAGCTTGTTCGTGTAATCAGCAATATTTATCTTGCATTTCAACTCTTCTAATGTTTTTATCTCAATAAAAACTTAATTTGGATTGACGGTGATTTTTCAATTATCCGAGCTCGAGTGTACCCCAATTACCACGGATAATTATAATCGGGGCTTTACTATATCTACATTTTTTAATTTATAATTTTTAACCGAAATTGAATGAATATTCTATGCAATAAACTTATGGTGAAAGGCATTTTTCGTTTTATGAAAGCAATCTAAAATCAAGCAAGCAAGCATAAAGCAATTTTTTTTATTAACTGAAATAGGTATACTATATTAGTATAGTGATTATATATTTTTTTTCACGTTTTGATGAATTAGATCCATTAAAAAATAACAATTCACTAAATAAAATATCAGTTTTTTTAGAAAAATATCGCAATTTGTGTAGATTATTAAGTTACTCGAGTCTAGAAAATGTTACTTAGCATTTTATTATTATGCTGTTATTCCAGTTTATAATTTATTATTGATGTCTTGAATAAATGGCTTGATAAATGATGTCTTGAATAAATGATTGGGAGACAAGAGGTAATAATAATAACTATGTTTATCAAGCTTGGTGGATCGTCAGTGGGATGTCATAAAGTGGAAAATTCGTCAACGTTACATAATTAATTTTTATTTTCTCATTTCAGAAAAGCCTGGAATGCTCGATTTGAAAGGAAAAGCCAAATGGCATGCCTGGACTGATAAAAAAGGACTTTCTCAAGATGCTGCCAAAGAAGCGTACATTGCCAAAGTTGAAGAGCTTTCGGCAAAATATGAATGAACCATCGAAAAATTATAATAATATGTACAATAACTTTTAAAATAAGATTCATTTCCTATTAAACATACGGAGTGTACATTCATTTATAATACATGTACCCCTTGTTAGACGCTTTTCCACTTGACGCGACTTGGCAATAACGCGAATTAATTAAAATTTAAAAAAATATATATAAAAAAAAATATTTTACCAGATTGAAATAAATAAGTTATGCAGATTTTCTTATTCAAAATAAAAATAAACATAGTTTTTTACTATTTAGGTGACATCTCACCCATATTAAACAATCAAATTAATCTCACCAATTTACGTACTTTCCAAGAACAAAATTATCGCGTAAAGCGAGGGATACCTGTATTTTTTATGATCTCTTGTATTAGTTGTAAACTATTTGTACCAGTATATTGTAGTTTGTTATATAAATAATAAAACATAAAATTTATTTATTTTTTCTCATAGCTAAGTAATGTATGTCATAGCTAAGTAATTCCCAAAAAAATCATTTAATTTTAATGTGAAAAGATAAGAACCTTTTATATCGCTAGGTTAGTAAAGTATCTATGTTTGTGTAAGCATATTTTTTTTTAAATTTTGATGACAGTATGGCCCGAATTAATAGTTCGACCTTAACACTAAATCTTAACTTTTTTACTGAATAAATAAGTATTCAATGTTGAAACAAGGGTGTCACGTGGACTCATTGCCTCACATTAAAGTTTGGGTCGTATAAGGTTTAATTCTGAATACAAATCACGAAGTTTTAGTTTTTAAGGTTATTAGTATTTAGGCCAGATTATGAATTCGAGCCTATGTGTTTGATAAAAAATTGATATTTTTCTGTATATTTAAACAAAATATACAACGGTTCTAAATATAGAGGCAGCCAGAAAACCTGTAAAACCGTAGACAACGTGGATGGTGAAGTACTGTTGTGACCAGAACAACCAGATGTGACAAAGACACAACGCAAGATTGATCAGAGTGATACCACAAAATAAGAAAATTGAAATGTAAACTCGTTTTGATTGGTTATGGTTATGAAATTAAATATATTGGTGAAACCAAAACCAAAATAATAACATTGGTGAAACCAAAATTTTGAAAAGGAGTAAAAAATCCTGTAATTTTGTGCACTGGTAGTTTGGCAATAAAATCTAAATTCAAAAGCTAATAGTTTTGTTATTACTCGAAATACACCTTTTTCGATAATTGTAGCCTTTTTCGATAATCGTCGATACCAATACATTTTCCTACTTCTGCTAAATTATGAAATATGACATCTCTGAACCTATCTTCTTGGTTCATATTATGAGCCAGTTTGTAAACGGTAAATTTTGTATAGTATTATATTAATACACTTTCGTTGTATTTTATTTATTTATTTATTTATTATTACACATGACAAGAAATATACACAATTTGAGAAAAAACAACATGTAATTTGATTTGGACGTATAATTTTAATGGATCTGGGTTTGTTGCCTTTCATTTGTCGTATCCCCAGTAAACTAGGCTTTTGCCTGTATCTCACTGAGGATATTTAGCATGAAAAAATAAATCGATACTTCTTTCCGATTTTTGATAACACAAAAAAACCCCATTGCACGCTCTCATCAACCTGACAAACAGTGACACTCAACTACAACTGGAAACATCTTGCGAAACTCAACTCCTCACACATTATCACTCCAGAAAGACCAAAAATATTCATCCCACAATATACCGCACACAATCATAAGAATAAAAATCAGAACAAATTCAAAACAAAAAAAAAGAAGAAAAAAAGAAAAACACACAGAAACACAAATACAAAAACATCCAAAATTAAAATAACAAGAAGAGACAGACCCACACTCACGAGCTCACATAAATCCTTTCTACTCGTCATTCATCCCGAAAGCCCAAGTACTCAAAATCCTGTCGCAATAACAACCACGCTCCGATCGACTGTCTAAATGGTTTTCCTACCTTTACTCTTATTGAAGTCGGCACGCCATTGTATGTAATGGGAGCCAAATAAGCATATTGCCTTTGGGCAAAAGAGGTTTTAACTCTAGGGATGGTGAACATTTCATTAGTTGCCATGCGTGTCATGTGTGTCTGCTGAGTTTGCATCTTCCCCTCCTCTCGATGGTAGTGCCAGAGAATGGATTTGAGATGTAAATTGGCTATGTTCAGGACCTGATACTCTCTAAAAAGCTCCGCCGTGGGATACCGAGCAGGAAGTTTATTGATTATTTTCACAATCAACTTTTGGGAAACCTGTAATATGTGTTTTTGGGTTAAGGTGCATCCCCCCCAAACTGATATACCGTAAGAAAGTGCTGACTGACATAAGGCGAAGTATATACTTTTAAGAATATTTTCACTGAGCACATTTCGAATCATACGGAATGTATACTTACAACGAAAGTGTATTAATATTATTCTCGTGGCCTTTTCTAGCCAATCAAAAATATGTTAAAGAGAGATTAAGTGAAAACTAGACTGAAACCTTTTTTTGTTTTTTTTAGTAAATTAGGTTTTGGGACACAGGCGTCTTACCACGGAGGTCATACAATTACACTAATTTGATGTCATAAATGGTAGCGATTTGATCGATGTTATACATTTGAACGTAATTTATATTTTACATGTTCTCTGATATAATTGAGGAAACATCTAGCCGCTTTGTATGGAGCAAAATTTTGAATATGTAATTTAATCATAATATATATGGTACCCATTTGACTGGTTTGATTGTTGACCGGTTGAGTCCTTAATACGTACTAGGCGTATCCAGAAAGTAAGTGTACTGAGGCTCTCACGACCGGATGGATTTTATTTTCGACATGTTGGCTACACTTCCGTGTAGCCTGACCCTTCCCCTCCACAACGAGACCGGTTCGAGATCAGTACGTTGAGAAGTGTCGACGCGACAACACGTTTCGTGAAAAATGTCAATCCAATCTCCCGCTAAGTGCGAAATAAATAATGCCGGGCAAGATTTTTTGAGGCGCTGCAAACTCCATGGAGATGAATTTCTCCGCTCCATCGTTACTGGAGATGAAACTTGGGTTGCACACTACACGCCTGAAACCAAAAGGCAGTGTCAACAGTGGCGTCACACCTCTTCACCCTCCGCCAAAAAGTTCAAAACCACAATTTCAGCCAAGAAAATCATGGCATCCGTGTTTTGGGACTGTCAAGGCATAATTTTAATTGAATATATGCCTCAAGGGGAGACCATCAACTCTGCAAGATACTGTGAGACCCTAAAAAAATTGCGGAGGGCGATTCAGAACAAGAGGAGAGGCATGCTGACAAAGGGAGTCTGCCTGCTGCACGACAATGCCAGACCACACACGGCCAACGCCACGAAGGAACTGCTCGCTTCGTTTAAATGGGATGTCCTGAACCATCCCGCGCATTCCCCTGACCTAGCACCTTCAGATTACTATCTCTTTACCTCCCTGAAGCTGCACATGGGTGGAAAAACGTTTTCAACCGACGAGGAGGTAAAGGAGGAGGTGCAGAAGTGGAGGGAGGGGTTGGCGGGAAACTACTTCGAGGAAGGCATCAAAATGTTGATACCCCGCTTCACCACCTGCGTTGAGAGGAATGGCGACTATGTCGAAAAATAACTTACATATGTACTACGGTAACCACGTAATTTTTTTGTTTAAATAAAAAAAATTGTAACCTACAAAAATTCAGTACACTTACTTTCTGGATATGCCTCGTATATTGCAATCTTTGCGTTACCTATTTATAGAAATGTATAAATAACATGTATGGAAAAAAAATCTCACAGAGAGGTCAAGAATATATTTATATGCCTTTGTGGTTCACCAGTATAAAGATGATTCGTTTCAAAACCCGTAATTTACTCATTATTTTACGACAGATCATAAAAATTATGTTCAAAGTAACCGCGTTTTTTTACGTTGGATAAACTGTGACGAATAATCGGCGTTTAGGTTGACAATCCTGATTGTACCTATATTCACGTAATATTAAGGTAATAAAGTCTGCACTATATTCTCGTCAATTATCGTGCCTTGCGCTGCGTTATTGCCGCGTGTTACCGTTTTTTGTACCGGTAAATTGCGGTTAGTTGTCAAAATTAGATTTTCTTCTTTTGCCTGAATTTAAAACCAGATATTTAGTCAAAGTTGGGATACAATTGATTCATTATGTTTAAAATCTTTATTTAAGCGATATATTCCTTTAATTAATATGTCATTGACCCAACAATATAATTTGACCGTAAATGGACAACATTCTTAGATTTGTGATACAGTTACGTTATGTTTGCAAGTTTTGAAAAGCGTTATCCTATTTATACCAAATAAAATAATTTATTTGAGTTGTTTATCCAACTTAATCCATTCTATTTTAATTGCAGATCAAAATTATTTGACTTTGGTACTGTTATAAAATCTTATATTTTCCTCTTTTACAGATTCGTTACATTCAAGAAAAATGTCGTTAGATGAGGTAAGTTCAGTGGCATCAAGTGTAAATTATGAAGCTAGAATTTGTGCAATTTACGACAGTTAAAAACCTGTGAATGTTGTAGCGACATTGAAAGAAATATTGATTTAGATATGTTTTTACAACTTCTACATGCAATTGACTATAGTTTTTATTATTAAACTTTGTATATGGTTAAAAAAAATAATTCACTATAAAAAAAAAACAATATTGTACATATTTTCATGTTAACAATTTTTCACATGTTTAATTGTATGATTCACATAACGCCATGGCCCTTCTATGGTAGGAGAAAGTAATAATTGATCTCAAAACTTTTCTATCCAAATATATGTACTTCTCCCGCTTCCTCAACATTCATAAATCTCTTTTGAATGTTGAGAAAGGGCAAGCAATTATTTGTGTATCCTTCCACGCACACTGCATTTCTAAGTTAAATATTAATTTATTCATTTTATCACAATTCATTTTTTTATGGCAACTAATAAATCCTTCTCTTTTAGAGATTTCAACAAGCTGCGGAGAATGTCAAAAAGTTAAAAACCACTCCATCAGATACAGACTTACTCGAAGTTTACGCTTTGTTTAAACAAGGTTCTATCGGTGATTGTAATACAGGTAAAAATATATTGAATAAATCATCGTTTTGTCTTTTATAACCTTTTAATAAATGAATAAGTAATGATAACTAGTGAAACCAATAATGAAAAAAAAATGCAATCAGATAATATATTAAAATGCAGGGAAAATATCTGTTTGTGTTTAAAACGTCATTCAAAAGTCTTGCTGAATGAACCATAGAATTTTGTTTTCGTGCCATCTTATTAAAAATATTATACTGATTATGAGAATTCATCACTTTTTTTCACACCAGTTTTTTTTTAAATAATCTACACATATAAATCATTAGAAATTATCATCATGCCTGAATAAGAATATATTTAATAAAAATCACCTCAAAAATATTTTCAAATTCAATAACAGGTCAACCAGGTTAAAGTTATTAGATAAAATTATCTTTTAGCTTCCAATGTAGACAAAATGTATACATTTTAACCGATATCAATATTGCCAGTAATTCTCCATGGTCTAGTAGCTAAGCCAAAATCGATCTCCCATTAAGAGACCTCACAACAAATGGACAAAGTTTAAAAAATCAATACAGCCGCGATACTATCATATTTAACCTAAGAAAGTATGACTACGTGTCAGAGTTTCGAAATAGACTTGAGATCAGGCAGCGAAAGCCAATGTAGACTTTTTAGAAGTGGACTAATATAATATTTATGACTACAATATATCAGCCTTGCAGCTGCATTGAAAACATACTAGATTCTAGAAATTAGTGAATCAGGCAGACCAGATTAAATAGAAGTACAACAAATTAGTTAATAAGGCCTTTTTTTCCCTTTTTGGAAGACATCGACGTATAATTTTTAATTCTCTAAGATTATAGAAGCCTGAAGAAACCATATAACCTATTTTTTATCGAAAAAGAGTTCTATTAAGATAATTTAAGTCGCATTTTATTTTCTTGCAGACAAACCAGGTATGTTCGACTTCAAAGGCAAGGCAAAATGGGAAGCTTGGAATGGGAAGAAGGGGGTGTCTCAAGACGATGCTAAGGAAGCTTACATCAAGAAAGTCCAGCAGTTGGTTGAATCTGTAGGACTTGCATAACGTGAAAGATCTTCTAATAATTTAAGTTTTAACTATTGCAATTTCAGGCCAACTGGAATAAGCTTTTTAAACTATTTTTATAAATTTTATAGGATGGCACACTTAAATATTTTATGACACTTCCTTCGATGGTGCTCTTTTTTTAATAAATATACAATATATATAATAGCTACTTTATTTTTATGCCAAATTTATGAAATAAATTCACAGACAAATTTAATGCCCATTGTTGAATCAAATACTAAAATTCATTTAAAAGAAATTTTTTTACTGCCGAGTATTTTATAAAATTAGTTTACATTTGGAACAAAAATTGATTCACAGTACAGTAGTTGTACAGATAAATTAATTATATTGCCTATTTTTCAAACAAGGGTTTCGCCTAATTCATGTTGAATTTGACCAAATTATTGAATTAAATAATTGCATTTCGTGCAATAACTTTAGAATAGATGCCAAAAATACTCAATTATAGTGTCTTTGTCTATTAATAATTGAAATCGTCCAAAGGAAAAATATACTATATATACAAATGTGACAACATATAAGGAAAAATAATGCGTGTAATTATTTACATATTTCTTTTAAAAATGCTAAAGATTATTGATTTGACTTAAAAAATCAAAATATACTATTCATTTATTGTTTTTTACTTACCCTTTATAGGTTTGTGGCTAAACACTTATTCCCGTCATAATAACCCTCAAATGGGACATATATTGAATATTATGACAAAATCCATGCAAAACAGTTGAGATACATAATTATGGTTAAGAAATGATGATTTTTTTTTATTATAGTCCAGAATGGCTGTCCATATAGTACACCATAAAAGAATTGACTATAACTGTGTCTATATTAGTACATATATGATCTGTAAAGGGATAAAACATATTTTATCAGTGTTTCGCTTATTATGCTTTATTTTCCTCACCTATATTTTTTAAATAACATATGTTTTATAATATATATTGTGGAAAAACAAAATTAGAGCTTTTAAATAATTTAAGTTCACATTATTTATCACAATACAATGCACAGCAGATTTTTTGGAATGTTAATTTTTATACTATTATTATGTTATTTTTATGGAGTAAGCAGAGAACTTATATCTTTATATAATTATGATTCTGATCATGTGAACATTTTACGAAGCAATAAAATATTAATTTTAGTGTAATATATTTGATATTGATTTTTGTAACCCTTTGTTAGATTACTTTAACACTTTGTATCCAGATACTGTGTTTTAACGAAGTAAACTAGATTTGCATTCGGGTCCTGGTCCCTTGTTTTCACGTGATTGATAACTGTTCCAAAACAGGACATTTTACTAGCTTCAATGTGCAAGTGTCAGATTTTGAAGATTTCGACATATATATCTGAAAACCAACTATAGTATCTGGGTCTAAAAAGGATAAATCATTTTCAGGATTCAAAGCATGTTTCTAAACATGTGTTGATGTATATTCCATCAACTGACAAAAAAGAAAAACCCTGAAAAACTTGCAAGGTATGCTAAGCACAAGAAGAGAAGTGAGATCTGGTACATACGTATATGTAAAGAACATGATGTAGCTCTCCACAATGGAGAACGTTGGTAGAATTATCATACTAAACTAAAGTATTTCAAACAAATATACAAAATTTAATTACAATATTCCTAATATTGACTTACCTTCAACCATTCACAAAAATCAGAATTGCTCAAAAACCAGCACTGGGAAAGGTCTTTATTTCGATCAAGTCTTAATTGAACGAGAAAAATCAGGTCTAAAACTCAATTCAAGGCAAACCGATAATGATAATTTTTTTATTCCAAAAGTAAAAACGTGTATAGCAAATAAATGCAATCCTTTAATTTTTCAAAATGAAATGTTTGTTAGAAAAACGTCCGCACTATTTTCAACTTCCTTAGTAGTTGGCATAATCATGTCTGGGTTAGTTCGCAAGATTTTTGCTTTTCTACATTAATTTTCTACATTCCATTTTTGCTTTTCTACATACATAATTTTCTGCCTGTTTTGAGTCCAAAATACCACCTCAATATATCATGCCCCTTTGTGTTGTATTATGTTTTAAAATAAATATCTAATGTCATTTCTAAAAAATTAACACTCAAAGAGGAATACTGAGCTTTTCAAGCTGAATGAATAGATAAATACTGTTTCATCCAACCAAAGTGTAGGAGTGACGAAGGAATACTATTTGAGACACCATTTTGGAATACAGATTTTAATAGAAAATTTTCAGGTAAATTAGGAAAACAAAAAATATTACTTAGGTCTTTTTCAGTCACTAACATCTCGGCAAAATATATTTCAATCATTTTCTGACACATCAAAATGAGGCATTGTTTTTATATATACATTGCAATCAACTAGGATATATCAAAATGAGTTTTTATATATATCTCGGTTGATTGCAATGTCATCAAGACATTTTGCAGACAGTGATTTTGTAAAAAAAATATCAATAATTGCATCTTTGCTTTTGTATAAGCTATAGTATGTTGTAAAAACTGTGAAAAGATTCGAATTCATATGACAATACAAAGGCTAATTGTTTATATTTCACAAACTACATAATGATTAGTTTTTCTGAAATCTATTATTCTTTGACTTGTTGCCTAATAAAAAACTGGAACTCTAATAGTTAACTATAGTTTTTTTTTTTTTTTTTTTCGTAAGTGGTGGTGGTTTGAATACCTCCATCCATAATCACCATTGTTAACCTATAGTACTCATTAGGTCACCCACATCTATAATGGTTGAAAATAGATACTGAAGTCCTTCAAGTGTCCAGACTATGGAGTGAGGCTGAACAGGGTTAGGAGACCAGAGTACTGTGATGTGGTCATATTAAATGTTTTAGATGCCTTTATGAAAGAAAGAGAGTTAATCAAGAATTTATTTGTTATTGATGCTGTCCAATGTTATTTTAGACCAATATGTATTAGGTGTATCTAACAAAATTTGAACTTTTTTCAGTTAAATTAAAAAAATGTGCAATTCTTTCAATTTAATACAATCATAGAATTTTTAACATTTTTATGTATTGTAACATAGTGCCACGAACATGCCATGTGGCAACTAATGCTACTGGTTTTTTTATTTATTGTTTTACTGGACATGTTAAGTAATGTAAATAAGATAAATGTAGTAAGAATGAGTCTTGTGCAAAATGTATGGAAAAATTATTTAGGACATAAAAAATTAGGAAACCATGTGGATTGAAAGAAGAGCAACACTTAAGATAAAGAAAGGAGCATTAAGATAGTTCGGCATGTAGAAATAATAAATTATTAAAACTTTACAAAAATGATCTATACAAGTAGTATGGAATTATGAGAAATTTGGGAAGACCTAGAAAAATGTGGTGCAATCAAACAAATCAAATTCTGAAAAAGGGAAGAGTGAAACACCTTTACGATAGAAGAGAATGCATGAGGTGTATGGACATAGCAGAAGTAAAATATGTGTCTCTGTCTCCGCCTGTCACATATCACAAGATCTTCAAAGTTTTGTTTGTATTTTGCCTTTCCTTGTAAGTTTTCTGGGGTTTTATCTAACACATGCAGATTCAGAGTACTTTATCTAAAGGCCACAGCCACCATCTTCCTATCCTTTCACTCAATTTATATTAATTTGTCAATAATAGTGGATTTAAATCTCAAGTTACAGCCATCGAGGAACGTCTGTTCTCTAAACAGCGCTTTTTAAATTGTCCATTTATTATTATAGAATGGTCAATCTTGACGTTTGCCTCAAGATTTTATTTTTGGTTGTGCTATATATGGTACAATAGAATAAAAAATAAGGAATTCCATAGGGCAATCCTTGTAAGAATATCAAATTTCTCACTTAATGAAAAACAGTTGGATAAGAGGATTATTCATCACACCACAGATGGTTTTACCCAAAATGTTGTATTACATTCCCTTGTTTGCAGCACCACCTTACTTTTTTATTTATTTCAATCTCTTCCAATTAACTAGAAAGATGTCAAGAGGCCTAAAGTGAAAAGCAGTTTGCAAGTATTTTTATTAAACTGTGGAAAAATAAATGGGAATAGAAACCGCAACCTCAAGGGTGGAAGACAGGCATATTACTAATTAGGCAAAAGTTTATTAAAAGATGGAGAAGATTACTACACTGCGGTTTATTTAATTTTTTTATTTAAATACAAACATTTTGATAAAGAATAATAATTATGTCAGGTTTATTGTATTATACTTTCGTTATATACAGTACAACCTTATTGCTAAGTGACAAAAAAACCTGCCAGGTTGTACTATTTCGTCCAACTAAAGAGGTATTTAAACAAGTCTTAAATGACAATGAGACTGGCATTCTTTTAAAATAAATTGGGTTCCAACGGGACTCCATAACACCCGTATATTTTTGAAAAAATGTTTTGATAAATTTGGTATCAATGGGAATACAACCCACAACAGCATGCCGGAGGACAGGTGTCTTACCAAGTAGGCCAAAAAGCATCTATATATTAAGGACAGTATTAGGAATATTGCAATACTGTTAAATTATTTATCATTTTTTAATAATATGATAGATGCCACTACAATATGTGCGTGCATGCATGCGTACGAGTGTGTACTGTCATGGTAATTTAGTATATAGAATTTGGGTAGCTTATTTCTATTTGAAATATAAAATAAGCTATCCAAATCTAAAATATAATTTTCCTAATGCCGTGACCCCAAAAATGAAACAAAACATTTATACAGAAGCTACTGTATAATGCGAGGATCTTAGTTTGAAACACAAGCTATCAAAGTATAACATGTCGGCATTTGGAAGGTAGCTAGGTACTTGCAATATTAAATTAGGCTGTTTATTTTTTGAACTTAACATTTGTATTGTACTCGTACTTTTGTACAAAATGAGAGTAGCGGGGTGTAATCCTTGGGACAGGATGATGTTTCACTGTAACTTTGTAGATCCTTTTTTTCACATTGGGTGGTTAATTTTTGTTTTTGCTAAGGCTCCGTCTGTCTTCTCAGTGGATGGTATTATTGTTGAAGCAGGAAAAAGTTATCTGGTGCGATGGGCAAGGATATTTTAAGTTGTCGCGGAGAGGTTGTTTTTCCCGCAGAGAAAGAAATAAACTCTCCATAATGGTAGAAACGTTTGTACCTGGTAATAAGGATTATATTTCCATACCATAAATTGTTATTAAATAAAAAATGAAAGTACGTTTATATTGGCAGGTTTTGAGTACACACGCACTGAAAAATATGGTAATTATCAAGTGAAACATCACACAATTTGATGTTTAAAAGTCATAAAATTTGAAAAAAACTTGGTTTAATTCATTGCAACTGTTAACTTTTAAACTTGATGCAATAAAAAATGTTTTAAAATGCATGGAAGATCCAAATTGATAAGAAAAGCGTGTTGCTGCAAAGTGATGAAAAACAAAACAACAACAGCAACAAACTAAAGAGGACATCAGAGAGTTACATGGAAGGAGAATGTTTGTCAACTATTGTAAGAGGGTGAGGTGAAAAGTATGAAAAATAGAATGATTCTTTCAATGTCAAAATGTAAATTTTAAGCGATCTTATCAAGGCAACTTAATAGTTGGATTCTCAGTGGAACTTAGTGTCCACAAGAAATTTTAAATTTAAAGAAATATTTCCAAAATGATAAATATTCTGTACTTAATTAAAAAGTCTTATAAAAAAAATAATGAAATTCATATTGCAGCTGAGATGCGATAGTTGAATAGGATATGTGGGTAAAGATTGATAGATTAAGTTAGAGATGTCACAATAAGGAAATAATGTGGATGAGCGAGAAATATATATGGCTGAACTAAGAGGAATAAGGATTCTGATTATTTTGGAAAAGGTTTGCGCCCCGGGTTCAGATCCAGAAAGGTTTTCATGAGGAAAGGTGAATAGCTGGTGGATTAGTGACATCATAATGATTGCATTTTGTAGGCATTTTCTGTATTCCCGGAGAGTAGCTGAGTCTAGCCTGATGTTCCGCAGTTAAATATGGGATACTACAGGAGGCTAAGGTAGTGGTATAGATTTGAGTGTACTACTGACTATACACAATAGTAGTTGTAAGTGTGTTACCTTTTTAATTTTAATAGTATTAATAACAATATTATATTTTTTCCACTGTATCTTAGAATTTTGGGTATTATTTGTATGCCTTTCAATTTATTACAGACACATCCTTTTTAATGACGTCATTGTATATACTATCTT
Source organism: Odontocerum albicorne (assembly GCA_949825065.1). NCBI lineage: Eukaryota > Metazoa > Arthropoda > Insecta > Trichoptera > Odontoceridae > Odontocerum > Odontocerum albicorne. Next base: position 21,062,737 of record OX463840.1, read on the forward strand.
GCCGTGGAAACACGCACAGCCTCATGAATGTTTTTTGTTGTCTCTATTGAACATTATCTTTCACCCTTCTATAGTGCTATGGGCTTTTTTTTAAATGAGTGCCAAATAAGCTGCAGTACAATTTATACCATTTGTGTTTTTTTTAATTTTAATAACTCACGAGCAGCTCTGGCTTACGCGCCAATGAGCAATTTCACTAATGAAAAGAGTATTGATTTTTTTAATTTAAAAAACTGCTTATTTATTTACCTGTATTCACAATTTCCTAAATTATTTATTCATAATCTTTCCTACTATGTTATATGAATAATGATCGAATAGTATTGTTTATTGATTAAGTCAAGTAAGTTTTTAAACATGCGATTTAAGTATCGCTTGGATAAAACTAAACAGAGGTGGACTGGGTTTGTGGACTACCGGGAATTTCCCGTTGGACTTGAAGTAAAAATGGGCCGAAATAGGAAATGGGTTACAAAAAAGATCCAAACGACCAAAAATCGTTACTTCATACATTGAAAACATTGAATGAATTAATCTTTTAAATGTAAAAATATTAATTCAACAAAATATGTTTCTTTAAATTAAATTAAGACTTAAAAATATTCCACTAAATACAATTTAGTAAAAACGGATTATACATTTACTAAATTATTTCAAATTTTGGTTGGATATTTTGTGTATGTATCAATCGTAATTGAATTTTGAAAGTTAAATTTTATATGAAAAATATATTGACAAAATATTTCTTATGTGTATTGGATATTTTTATTGTGTATTTCTTATACATTTTAGAGAGAAGATGTGTTACACAAACTTTCGACGGCGAAATTCACACTTACGTTTCGAGTAGTTACGATTGCGAGGAAACTGCATAGAATATAAGATTGCCTAAAATATAAAAACTGCAAACATATTACTTTTATGTTCTGCAGAAGTTTTGGTATAACTTGCATTCGTTGGTATGTAAGCATGTTTTTATAGGTTATAAATATTTGTTAACCATTTCATTAATATAGCTATTCTGCGAGAGGTATTTTATCAATTTGAAATATATTTTGAACCGACGACAAAATTCACACCAGCATTACGATAAATTACGATTGCAAGGGAACTGGGTTAGAACCATATAAAAACTGCACGGCATTTTGATTTTATATCCAACAGAAGTTTAACTTGCAATCCTTGGTTTGTTAGCACGTTTTTTATAGATTACAAATATTTGTTAACATTTTCGTCAACACATGTTGGTGTTTTATGTTCTTTCAACACAGTTTAACTAGGAAAAGAGGTATTTTACTAGTTAAATACTTGTATATCCTGAACCGATTACGAAATTCCTTAACTCAATATCATCTCAAATTGTTCATAAATACCATATGTCTCTTGCACAAGATTAGTGATAATGTTTTAACAGACATTTGACAATCAAAAAGTTAATTTAGAAATAACTTTTTTATGTAAAAATTAAGACTCGCGGGGGTGAAGAGGGAAGGGGAGGCGTACTCGAATTATTTGACTTCAAAAAGGGGCCGGTCTCAGCCCATTTCCTGGCCCTGTTTAATTACCAGTCCGCCGCTGAAACTAAACAGGAAAAAACTATATAGGTATTTAATTAAAAATGATTTTCTCCATTGTGACTTCACGGATACCCGTCCTTGTGTTTAATTGCCTGGTTAGGTAGAAAGATAATATGCCATGAATCAATGGTTAATTAATTGTCTGTTAGAAGAAAAAACGAGGTATCGCTTCCACTCCTTCGTAGTTTACCGTTTATGTGTTTATGAGTATATAAAAAAACATACGTGTATGTATAGTATTTGATTTTGAGTATATATAGAACATTAATTACAAGTAGTAATAGTTGTATCCATTTCCTTATTCTTAACTAAGAGAAGGGTCATTGTTTCAAAGATGCTTCTTTCTTGTAACATTGTCTCTTAAGGTTGAATTTCCACTTGATCGCGGTCAACCAAAGAAAATTCTTTGGGCGTCTTTGTGGACTGACCGTAGCAGGCTCTCGGGGCGTCAAAGCGCGCGTACGTTTTTTCCTGTCGGTGTGTCAAGTCAGGTCGTTAGGTTGTCTGCTGTTAACCTTTGGTTGATGGAAGTAAAGTTGACAAGGATTTGTCGGGTTATGATGTCGGCCAACTGTGAATTCTGAGTAACCATCACTGCATTTTTGGGTGGTCTTCTTTGCAGACTGTAACTGATGGCTGAGTTTTACGGTTAGCAAAATGCAAAATAATAAAAAATGTAATTATTTAAAAAAAAAAGATATCGGCAAAAAAATTAGGTTTCAATTATCAGTTAAAACTAATTTGAAATCATTTGTATTAAATATTTTTTATTTAATTCTGTTTTTCCTATTTTGTATCAGATATTTTTGTAGGTAGTTTTTACAGCATGAAATACACCAAAGTATAGAGTTCATCATCTACCTGAAGAAAGTATATTCGACTCAAGTTAGCAAAATATTAACGATCGCCAATTTTCCCGTGGTATCTTCAAATGTCCTCGTTGATCTTCGGCATTGGCCAATGATCCTAATGTTTTTTCTTGAATACGGGTATTTTTATTGTATTTTACTTGCAATTCTTCCATTTTTGTTAGTATTTTTTGGACAGTATTCATTGTAACTCGAAATATGCTTTTTGTACTATTATTTAAACACTTTAAGACCCAATCAAAATCACAAAAAACCTTTCTCAGTAACCGGTTTGTTTTTGAAGAATTCTGATTTTTGTGAAGGCTTACTAAAATTGCTATATCTAAGAAAATATTACGAATCTTGTATTGAAATATTGTCTATTTGTTGAAAATACTTGAATAATTTAGTTTGGTATGGTAATTTTTCCAACATTCTCCTTTATGGAGGGCTACATTACACTTCTTACACATATACCAGGTCTCACATATCTTCTTGTGCTTAGCACATACCTTGCAAGTTCTCCAATCAGTTGATGGAATATGTATTATTAACACATGTTCAGGCACGTTTTTTGACCATCTGTTTGGATTGCCCTGCATATTTCTTCTTCTATTTGGACCTGGATAATGTAGTCTCCGGGTGTGGTCTCCAGATGCATATGTCAAAATCTTCAAGATCTGACACTTCACTGCACACTGATGAGACGACATCAGAATTTCTATGAGACCTCAATTCGTGCGTATTATCATTATCTAGGATATTGTCTATGTAAGAAATAAAAAATCAGGAGACTGTCGTTTAAAGGTTGAATTGTTAACAAAATATATATGCTAGATGCCAGTAATACGTCCTTTTTTTAAAGAGGTTTCGATCACATGAAAACACGGGACCGGGACTCAACGCTTAATCTAATTTACCACGTTAGAACACGGGATCGGGATACAAAGTGTTAATTCATACATGTATAACAACTACGAAGACGTATTGGTATTTTTCAATTATTATACAAATGCTTTTACATCTACTTGTGTTAAAGAATATGTTCCCTCCAAACAATCTTCAATAAGCATGTATTATATGAGAAATCCACGATTTATTTCTCAGTAATGAAACGAGTATTATATTTATGAATGCGCTTAATAAGAGGTCCATGCTGTAAGAGTTCCATGCCATAAGATGAAGAAAAAAAAAACCCCTGAGAAATTTTTAAGTATGTTGAACGAATGGGTGATGTAAGACTGACTAAACAAATCTATAGAGGTAGAAATGACCGAGAAAATGTGGTTTGATGACACCAAGAAAGATGGTCTCCCTGAGTTACATGTAGTGAATTATATTTTGAAAGAAGTAAATGTAATCAGAGAAACCGAAGGAACTATATGAGAAAATGAATGAATTTATTGAATGATTGCCGCGATAGAAAACGTGATCGTTTTTGCTTACCTCTACAAGGAAATAGTATGTGTTCATATGAAAAAGTACGATTGAATTTGTTTTTATGATACAATAGTAAAAAAAGGCATTTACAAATAATTCGACAATAAAGTACCTACTATTTATTTGTTTATAAATAAATTAACATCCCAAACGTGAAGCGTAATTAGGTTTTATATAAAAAAAACTCAACAATTTTTCGAATGAATTATTATTTACGACGACCTTCAATACATAATGTAAATTTGCAGCGATGCGCCTAAATTATATACGAGTATATAAGAACATGATAATCCCATGTGTTACGAGTATCAGTGACGTTCCTTTTGAATGACAACATATGCTAGTTATTTTTTTTATTGATGTGGAAAAAACATACTAAAACCTTGACTTATTCTGAAAAATAGAAACATTCTGTGCACTGTCATCACCTGTGTGACTTTTAATCCATCTTTGCACTGTCCCATATTCCAGGCTCTGAAAACATTGTATAACTTAATAAGAAAACTTCCGTGTGAAATAAATTGTGATAAAAAAAGTAAAGCTTTTCTTTCTTTCGGAGGAGTTAGTTTACGTTTTTTAAATATATGGTAGGTAAAATGAAATGATAACATTTTTTATTGTTTGTCTGTGATTGGTTGGCTTAGAAGGTGGCTAACGTTTCAAAAGCGTTGAATCTTTCATCCTCGAAGTTATGTTATGAAAACTTTTCTAAATGTGAACGCATATTATGCACTCGCGATCGTAACGTGAATATACACACGATGCAAGTGTAAGTGAAAGCATCGTGTGTACTGTCGTGTTTAATATTAATTTAATTTAATATTAATTTACCCGTTCATCTATATATATCCATAACCGAAAGTCATGCAGGTTTTAGATGCATTTATTACATCATTTATGTTTATTTTATTGAAATGTATCTATAACAAGTGTGAGAAAGCATTTCAACTGTATCTATAACAAGTGTGAGAAAAGGGTGTTAAGTTAGATTATTATTATTGGTTACAACGAGAAATGTTATCCAGTATTGATGTAACTCTTGGTCAGTGCAGACTTTTCTGGACTTCGTTATCCGGACAAGCCTGGATTGGTTGAACACTACACTGTTTCTCGTTAAAATCGACAATATAAAGTAAACCTTTTACTCACGACTTGTTAAAGTCAATTGAAATTGACCAAACAATACATAGACACTGGGCACTGTTTCTTTTTGGAAACGACAAAATTGATTAAATATAATGGACAATAGCCGTGAAAATCTTCGAATACACGTAACATCGGTTTCCTTACTTAGCTATCCATAGTGAGAATATGTTTATCTGTTGAATGAAGTCAGGTATTTTTTTAGAAATTTACCATCGTATCCATAAAATATAAATTAAGTAGTGACGACACTGTCATCAATTATCACAAATCATAAATCATTTAATTTGCTCGGCTTAGAATACTTAAAAATGTATGAAAACAGTATTTCGTTTTGCGAAAAAAAAATATAAGCAACCTGAAAATAATTTGAGTCGGTGCCAATTAATCTTGACTAACTCCCTCGAAAGACAGTCTGGGAAAATATACTCGTAAGTTATTGAATATTTACTCATTCAAACAATATGTTTTTTTGCATATTATGTTCATAAATTGCAGATAAAGACCATATATGTGGGTTAGTTGATAATACTCCTGTATTCCAGCCCGTACTTATGTAGTGGGTTCGATTTCCGTTGAATTCTACAAATTTAAATTGTTTACTATGAATCCAGTGAAACCTATACGAATGTATACTCCTTGCATTGATTTGTTTTCGTTATCAATAAACGAGATTATAATTTTTTTTTAGAGATCTTATATTATTGACTAGGTATTCTATCTCTATTGTATTGTATTAAACTCTAGTTATATACATGACGAATGAATCTAATGGCCGCAGACGTCACCTTTCTATCATTACACTCAACGTGTTTCATTTTTTTATAATATATTTTTAATATTTAAATAATAGTGAATTCGATTCCAAATCTGCGATAACCTGCACTATATAAATTGTACTTTTATTATTGTTATTATGAACTTGGTGGTTTGTTGTTTTGCATGTTGATTGATAATTAGAAACTGAACCCATTAACATATATAACTTAATTTCAGCTTTTTACTTCCAACGGCAATAAGCACACAATTTCTTATAAAGTTTGACTACAAAATAAAACTTTATGTACATACCAAGATACTAAAATTGGCTTGGATTAATACAATATTTCTTGTGTGTGTAATATAAATTTATCAACAAAATATCCCATGTCAGAAAATAATAAAAATTATCTTCAAACGGTAAGATGAACTGTGTATAATATTTTTTAGTTTATTAAAAATAATCCCTTATTTGAATATTTTTTCTCTTCAAAATTTAAGATACAGTTAACATTCTTACCGTTGAGTGTTTCACAATAATACTTGATATTGACGGTTTTTTAATAATAAATAACATAGATATTGATTTACGTTGTCATTAATTGAAAATAAAAACACATCTTAAGCTTGTTCATTCATAAATTTTAATATTTTTCTCATAACATAAAAATATCAGAGAATGACAACATTTTGCGGTTATAGACATCGTATATTAAAAAGCTTTTAACCTCTGACACTAAATTATGTAAATGAAATTCCTTATATTTTAAATAGATTTATCATACTCCTTAAATATTTTTTGCTAAAAGACGACACAAGAATGGTAATGAAGGGTTTAATTTGTTTTTTTTTTGTCGTTCGCATAAAGACTTGATTTTCTTTGTTATGGATTATTGTCTCATTTGACAGTTATATAACTTTTTCATTAGTTTTTTAACTAAGGCGAGACTCCTATGAATAAGGCATTTTTCATTTAATAGTTTCACATTTATCTTTGGTTTTTGATAGTGTATTTTCTTTACGACATTTACGCGTCCAATAAATGTTGCGTTTTGCATTCTTCGAAGAACTTTTCCATCTATATATAGATTGATTCTTAAGTTTTTAAGCTAAACACTGTCTAAAATAGTTTTTTTTTTCATTTGAATTTATTATATTGACTGTTTTCTTGGCTTTAACACCTATAGCACAAATCATCAGTGTGTGGGTGGATTGCTTGTATAAAAAATAGAATGATTTACACTGCATTCCTTATTTTGTACATTATTTCACAAATTATCGAAGAAAAATTAGAAAATCGTAGACATTTATTGGCAAGTGAGAAACTTTAAACAACTTTTATAGAAAAGTCAATTTTTATTTGTGAAAATGCGAGAACTACCATATGACAATACTACCGCTATTTTGTACTGTATACAATAAAAGTGTAATAAAAAACCAAACTGAAATCTTGGACCTTAAAATTCAAAATGTGATGATGTTGGAGACGAGTGAAGATGGTTTCATGACACGCTAATTAACACTTCTATAATATGAATCCGAGATGAACTTCTAAGTTATTTTTTCATCACTGAGAATTGCGATCTCCATAAATTAATCCACTATTTGCTATTTATCTGCAACGCATTCTACAATTCTTCGGACATACGAGTATAACCCGGAGAGAGGACGATAATCTGGAAACGCTAATGGTAACTGGGAATGTGGAGGAATAAGAGTAATAATGGGAAGATCCTCGACCTGATGAACTGACCAGGTGAAGGATACTTTTGTTTTACAAAACCTGCTCTTCTATCTGCGATATGAAGAATACGATGGAAGAATAATGTTAAATATCTCAACAATAGAGTAATAAAAGTGGTTCACGATCCTCAATAATATTTGGATGCTGCTGCAGTTGCCAGATGTGATTTGTTTTATCTGGTAAAAAAATTTAAGTCAATTGAGATTTATTAAATGTTTGACTATTCGGGTATTCTTGAAGCTATGCACTATATACAGTTTTATTCACATTTAAATTTTTTAATTGGCTTTAGTCGATAACCATGTTTTTCATTATCATATTATTATTGCGTAATATTTAGTAAATTTGTTATATAATTTGTTATCTCGAGTAATATTTCAATTCGGATCTGTCTTTGTTAACTTCAATTATAAATGTGTTGAGGCATTTTTTCTATTTTGACCCGAAGACTATATAGCTGGTCTCCAGATTCGTATGTCAAAATCTGACACTTCACTGCACACCGATGACGCGACGTTAGAATCTCTATCATAAAAATCAATTCATGCATATTAACTTGCCAATTGTCTTCCATGTTTTATTGAAATTGTATAACGCATGCTTTTGGCAAATGTGTAAATTATTATTTTATAAAGTAATAGATTACTTTATAAAAATAATAATATAATTTATGTCTATGTGATAATACAACGTTTGATTTAATATTGCAGGTGAAGTAAATTTTAACTACAACTATAATTAAGGGTACAGTCGTATGATCAATTGAGTACACAAGAGTAATAAATTAGTTATGTTGACGTTTTCTTTGTAGAGTAAAGCAGATGTGAATCTAATATTTGTTCTCAGGACTTGTTTGCATTGACCCTGATGCTCTCCATTGAGGCATATGGTTCTTTGTTGGGATGAAAAATGTTGCTTCTTCCCTGAATCTGTCACGAAGTCAGGCCGATGATTTCATCCAAGAACTGTTGGATACTCTGGTGCTTACGTAACCGCCAGCAGTTGTTCTGACACATAATATTTACATTTGCGTATTTTATACTTGACAGCGATTAAAATGTTTTTGTACGCACTGCATGAGACCTTGAATTATTTCAACCCTTTGTGGATTGTGGTAAAAAGATCGTCATTAATTTAAATACTCTTTTAATAATGATAATCTGTGCAGCGACTTGAGTGATGCATATCTTGAGTTAAGTGCATAAATGATGTATTGAAAAGTAATTAAAAATAATGACGATAGATCTTATCGATAATTTTACAATTCTTTGCATAATACTATATATCAAGATAATATTGCCACTTTGTAGTCAATATCATATGTTTTGTCCTTTAATTCAAATACAATATTTAAGAAAAATGTGGATTGATTATGTTAATTGTTTTTTCATCTATATGATTTCCTTTAATATATCCCAACTGATGATTTCAATACATTGAAGAGCGTGACCGGGAGACAACAATGTCTCCAGTCCCATTAATTGGGCCTTCGGGTTTAGAACCGCTGTAGTAGGCAAGGAAATAGTGGTTCACCAACGCACTTGTTGGTGATATTACCCTATACGTGAAGAGGTATTATAACAACATTTGCATTCGAAAATTCTAGCGCGTATTATTATTGTTATGAGAGGTTGTTGTTGATTGATATTATAAAACTCTTACAAACGAAAACCTCAAATATCAAAAATTGGTATATGATAGAAATATATAATGTGACTTTATAATATAACCAAATATGTTATTAAAAATCGTAGTCAACATTTAGACAAATATAACGAAAATAATTTTAAAAAACACAAGTAAACAAACAACCCACAAAGTTAAATGAAATCTTAAAGTAAGTTTTATAAATATACGTTTGTTATTTACTAGATACCTGGTTTTCTACCTATAGGTTTGTTATTTACTAAATACCAGGTTTCTTACCTACAGGTTTGTTATTTACTTGATACCTGGTTTTCTACCTAAAGGTTTGTTATTTACTAGATACCAGGTTTTGATAAACATAAATAATAGACAGATTAGGTTTTTTGCAATTTTACATATCGCATTTCACTAAACAAGAAATCGAGACAGCAAAGAACTTCATTTGAAGAAGTAGACAACACAGAATTATAAAAAAGGAACACTTACACGACATTATTACGCTGATAATAGAGTAGAATTTAAGTTGTTCCGTGAGATTTAATCGTTTACTCGTATTTAGTCTCAACGATCAAGTTGTATCGACATTTTTTTCAGTGATATCTTCACAATGATGGAAGAAATATAAAAACTGAAGGCAGAATTTACTACAAACAATGATATCACATATTTGAAAGCGCTCATTGAAAATTTCAAGTCAAACAAGAATCCAATAAATATTATTTGTAGATGTGAGCGATATTACTTCCAATAACAATCGTGAAGGTAGTCGCGATTCAGCGCTAATCAAACAGCTATCGGAAGATCATCACGAAAAAAAAACCTACCAACTGAACAGTGTTACCGAAAAAATACGAGTACTTAAAATGGAGAAATAGCAAAACGAACGATATTTCAAATCTATTAGTAAAAATCACTAATTTACAATAGTAATAAAGGAAAAAAATAAATCTAAGAATTATAAACCCAATGTTATTTTTGTTAAGTATGGTATACCACAAGGGTCGGTAAGGGATCTTAAGAAAGAAATTGAAAGTGAATCCAAGTAAAATGTGTTACTATCGCATACAAAAGATTTCTTTGAAGTTCGTCTTCCTTTGCTAAGTTTTCTGCGGTTTTCTTAAAAAATATTTTTCCAAACGTATGCAGATGTGAGGAAACACCGAATTGAATGGTCGTAGCTTACATATATAATATATTTTTTGTAATATTTTAGTCTGTCAATAAGAGTGGTTCCGATTCCCGAGTTAGAGGGCCCTAAAGGAGAGTTTGCTATATAAACAGCGTTGATAAATTGTTTTTCTGTTATTATTACTGGGCATAATCAAGATGTCGCTCTAAAAGCAGTAATTTTATGTTTATGTTGAATTGTACCTGATACAACTGGGTGTTATTAAACATTGAAACCATTGATTCAAGGGCTATCAAGAAGGTCAAACTTGCAAGACTCGATTATAATTCATTTGGTCAATTTAATATTAGCTTGTGAATAAGAAAAACGATGATTGCTTGAAATAGAAAATGATAAAGATTTTATCTCGTCCCTGTGGGCGAGTATTACGAATGTGTGAAGGAATTTGTCGTAAATGCAATATGTGTGTATCAAGTTATACGACGAATATCAAATATTTTATCGAGTATTTTCTATATAATGAATGCTTTCTTGGACGTCAATATTGCGTGTAGTTATTTGAAATCTCAAGAATTTTATGCACTTTAACATATAGCTATTTTCTGTAATGCGAATCATTTAAAACATTCTTAGGTAGTTCGCATTTGATCAGAGTACTATAAAACAATTGTTACGCGATTAAATAGGTATTTAAATTAATTATATACCTTATTGACCACACTGAGTGAACGGGGCTACCTACCATCTTTCAATCTTTTTAATATTCCTGTAATTATTAGTTCATATAAATCATTAGTATTTGTTTTCAAAAAGTTATTTGTTTACCGGTACATTTCGTTTTTTTTTTATTATTAAAAACTGGATTATTATACTAATTATTTACAGGTGATATCATCATCATTGTCAACCAGGGTCGATCCACTGCTGGATAAGGGTCACCCCGAGTTGACTCAAAATAGTTCGGTTTTTTGCTCGTTGATGCCATGTGATGCTGCCATGCTTCCTGATTTCATCTATCCAGCGTACCTTCGGTCTTCTACTGGGACTCTTTATGCCTCTTGGGTGCTAATGGATTATTTCGGATGTCCATTGGGAGTTTGACATTCTGGCTACGTGTCCGGCCCATTGCCACTTCATTCCGTTCTTTTGCACACCTTTATAACGTCTGGTGATATATACCAGACGATATATCCCAGTTCACTGCTCTTCTTTTTTCACGTTCTCCTTTACTGTCCAAGCAGTGAGACTCTGGAACCGGTTACTAACCTATGTTAGACTCGCTGCGCCCTTGGCATGCTTTAAGAAGCGACTGAAAAAACTCTTAATTTGTAGTCAGTAATGTAACGTGTTTCATTCCTGACTTTTCTTTCCTATCTACCGTGCCTTCATTTTCCTTTGATTGGTGATATCTCACTTTGACTTTAATATGTATCATATATGCCCATCAATTTCATAAATATGCATAATCATTAGAATATTTTTTTGTCTGATTTGTTGGAAGAAATTGTCGCCTGTCAATAAGCCCGCCAGATTGTATTTACAATGAAGTGATAAATAAATACCTGGTCATTGAAAAGGAGTGACTTACGTAAAATATCTGGTATTACAATGTTTGGTAGAGTAAGAAATGATTGAATAAAGGATATCTGTTTGTGATAGATGGATATCATAAGTAGAATTAAGACGGCAATCTTGAGAGGGTTTGGCCATATTAAGAGTGAGTTGCAAAAGACTTACGAAACAAACATATGTCTGAAATGAATACAGAAAGAGTGGAATGAGGTAGTTGGAGATATTTTAACTGAAGGAAACGGAAGAAGTATGAGAATCAGGGGAGCATGTGTGGGTGTGGATGAGACGAAACGTTTGCACGCATAGAAAGGCGTGAAGATCTGCCTACTCCAAAATGGACATGGCGTGATGGTATGTATGTATGATATGCACTGGAGTGGTTTAAAGAATTATTGGTGAAAAATTTTCCCTTTACCTCAACTCTCCATCGAGCGTTGAACAACCCAAACATTATTTCATATCTTCTTTAAAATTTGAATTTTTAGCAAGTTGTCCATTCTATTTGGTGTTGAAGATCCTTCGTATCATATATTATCGTTAGCGACTCTCTTGGCTAGACTGTGATTTTTTTCTAGCTCAATCGGATGTGCTCAATCTTTATTTATATATAAAAAACCGGCAAGTAGCATTATTTATGTCAAAATATACCCCATCCTTGGCTACCATTAACTCCTATCCTAATCTCTTTCTTCTTTGATAGTCGTTGTTTCATTACCTGTTATTTAAACGTTACGTTTTATTCATTTTACTTAAAAACATAATCATGGATACCAAAAATATTTTTTGATGAAAAAAGATTAATTGAAAGAAATGGCTACGAAGCAATAAAATGGTCAAATGTTTATTTATATGAAAGTGTTAAATAAATTAACTAACTGTATTTCACTTCAAACACTTAAATAATTTACATTAAAATGAGTTAATTTGTATGACATTTTTACGTATTGCGATAAAACGTTAAGAGAGTTTTGATTTTAAATATTTAGCGCATATAGAATTTAGAATATTGAAAACATTTTTTATTATAAAAAATATATAATATATATTCATATAAACTTCAAGAAAATTTTGATTTAGAATATTTAAAAGGTATATAATTTATAAAAAACGAAAACATTTTTTACAATAAGAAACATGTAATATACGAGTATATGAACACGTAATATACGAGTATATGAACAACAGGAGCGTTTTGATTGTAAGTATTTAATACGAATGGAACTTAGAACATTTACCATTTTTATTATAAGAAATATGTTATTTAGGAGTATATAAACGTCAAGACCATTTTATTTTAAAATATTTAATAGGTAAATAACTTTTTTAAAGTGAAGAAATGTATTCCCCTCAATTAATGTCTTTATGACCTTTGTATGAGCGACTATTTTCGCTATAAGCCAGGATGCGGGTGGATATGTAAAAGTGCCGTTTAGTGTATACCTGTTCAAGTAGCTTAACAGTTGAATGCAAATAAAACTAGGCTCATATCGATATGAATCGAGCCGGTCTTTGGAACTTAACCAATTATACATAAATATCTCGGAAATTCTTTAACGGGAGTCTAATAGATCTCTTTACTTGGATATAATGATATATAGCTCCTGTGTAAAAAGCGGTTAGTTCGTTGATTAATGTTAGTAGTTTGCATTTGTAGTTAAGATTAATTAATTTGTGCACACTTTTCCGTTTCACTTCCGTTCAACTGAATTAAAACCTTATGAATGAAAAAAAAATATTGTTGTAGTCATATTATGTTCATTAAAGAGCTTTCGTTACTTGTTAATTATTATAACCTATTTGTCTCATTCGTATGGTACACTTCAACATATCCCAAATCGGGGTTTGGACATATTGAAGAACGTCGCCGGAAGACAACATTGTTTGCCTCCCATTAATCGAGCTTTCGAGTTTAGAACTACTAGAGTCGTTACGTAACTCCCAATCCATCATTGCACGTGTTATAGTTCGGAAATTCTAGGATGAGTCCTGTGACATCTCACAAATTTACCCCAATACAACCTTGTAACTATGTTCAGTAATTTTAATTATTTTATCAACTTTAATATAAGCCTCAATTCTAATTAAAAAAACAAATTATTTAGGTAAATACATTACATAAGGTTGTATTGGAGCAAATTTGTGAGCTGTCACAGGACTCATCCTAGAATTTCCGAACTATAGCAATACTATCTAACACGCAAAAAGGCAACAAGACTCGCATAGACTGGAACCCATTTTTGGGTACCTTTGAAAGACAAACCTAAAACCTTCAGGTGAAAGTCAAGCGTAGTACCAACAAGACCACAGGAGTTTTTATTATGACAAAGATTTATGATCAATATTACGCAAAATGTTCAATAATGATTGTGCACAGTGGTGTACTTGATGTATAGACGTGTAGCCTGAGCATTGAAATCTTCAATAATGATTGTGCACAGTGGTGTGCTTGATGTATAGACGCGTAGCCTGAGCATTGAAATGGAGTGAAAAAAACATATTAAATGCGCGCTTTGCGTATTACGATATTACAATATTTGATAGAGTAAGAAGTGATCGGATAAAGGATATCTGTTTGTTATAGATGGACGTTATAATTAGAATTAAGAAAATTAAATTATACTAATTGATTCTCGAGTTATTTTTTGTCGTTCATGTTTTTTTATATTCATATTGTTTCTCAGTCTTCAGCTCCGAAGTGCGATCTCTTGGCTGATTTGAAACATGTAAAGAAAAGCATATATCTAGTATCTTTATTTTTTCTCTCCATCCTTCCCAACTTCCCCAACCAATATATCACACGCTGCGTATTATTACTTAAGTTGTTTTTATTTTTATCTTCTGTTTTTCCGATTGTTTATGTTTCTAATTACTATGTGGAACTTTTTGAATGGTGTAGTGTTTATGTTTCTAATTACTATTTGGAACTTTTTAAATGGTGTAGTGTTTATGTTTCTAATTACTATGTGGAACTTTTTAAATGGTGTAGTGTTTATTATTAAACTTTGATTGTAAATTGTATTTTACATGGAATAAAATTTTAAAAAATGTATCACTCTGGAAGCTCTACAGTTTGAACATTTGAAGAGTGGCAGCCTTATTGGGAGGCAAAACATAACATTGATTAGTAGGTTGTGATTAAAATGTGTATAATGTTGCTATGCTCCACCTTCATTAAGTTGTTAAGATGCACAATCAAGTGGATAATGAATGTTTCCCAGCGAACAATTGCAATCTTTCTTTTGTCTGACATAAATAAAAAAACATTCAATATTTTTATTTTTGTTTATCTAACATATATAAAAAATAAAACAATTGTATTTTGATTAGTCCAAATGTGAGTGGAAGGAGTATGAAAGGAAGACCAAGTATGATTTGATCAAGTGAATGCTATTCTGGATGAAGTAAACGTAGAAAGTAAGAGAAATCGTAGAAGTTGTATTAGAAGGTGTGTGGATATAGAAGAGGCTAAGGACGTGTTTCGAGATGTATGGCGTTATTTCATATCTGTCTACTCCGGCAGAGAGAGCGTGATGGTATGTATGTAATTGTGTAACATACTTGTACATGAAAAAAACAATTTTAATATCTTAATTTCTTTAACCTATTGTTCACTTGTACATGAAAAAAACAATTCATATTTGTATTTTGGACATGTATGAAAAAAACAATCAATATTTGTCTTTAGATGTATATAACATATATGAAAAAAAAACATTCTTTATTTATATTTTGATATGTCTAATATATTGTATGTGAAAAAAGAATCAATATTTGTATTTTGATTTGTCTGACATATACGGAAAAATCAATCAATAATTGTATTTTGATTGGTTTAACATATCATATATGGCAAAAATATTCAATATATATTAGTATTTTAATTAAGATTGAATTGTTAGATATTTTTTTTATACACAGGTCAAATTTCATTATAAGGAATACCGAAGTTACGAAATTTTCGGAAAAACAAAAAATGTTGAATCTAACCAACTGAGATAAAATAATACATGTTAAACGAATCCCTATTTAACGAAATAAAAATATCAGTATAATGAACATGTGTCGATCGAAAACTTGGCTGAGGGGATCCAAACCACCAGACTTGGATTATACAATACAAGCAATATTTAACGAATGGCTAATGAATTTGGAATCTCAAATGAAAAGATAAAAATCTTATTTAATTGATAATTGCTCAGCACATCATTTAAAATGCATGATAACATGTTTAAGTTGAATGATTACCTCCAAATTTTATAGCATTTTTGCAACCTTTGGATCTGGGAATTATGTGCAATAAAATTGCATTATATTAGTTAACTTATCAAAAAGCTATTACATACTGAACATTATTTTAGACGACAAAAAAAATACATGTTACAGAAGCATGTGAATCTCTAAATTATTCTACCCATTCCCATAAATTGCCTCCTCCACATTCATATATTTCGTCAAGAACAATCTTCTATTATTCTTACTTCTCACTTTACCTTCTTCCAAAATTTGATCCACTTGATCCAACCACGTTTTCCTTGGAATGCCTTTTCCTTGCACATTTTTTTTCTTACTTGTGTACTTGCTTAGTCACTTTATTTACACTTAGTCATTCATTCTCTTAACATGTCCAAATCAACTTAAATCTCCTTTTTTCATCTTACTTAAACATCCATTTTATGCATACATTCATTTCTGACGTCTTTAGTTCACACATAGACACTCCACATTTTTTTCTTAGTCCACACTTCTCTTCAATCTTAATCCAACTTTTATTCTTCTTCTACCAAATCCAATTTTCATTCCCATACGTCAACCAATACACTTTAATGTATTGCCATTTTTGCTACTTTTGATATAGCGCAGTTTAGTATATAATATTAAGTGTTTCGTTTACCTTGTTCCTTGTCGTTACCCTTCATATCTGAGGGTCCGAAACAGAAGACTTGACTATCGCAATTGGCAAAGAATATTTTTTACAAAATGGCGAGTAACACTAAATAGATTATACTGATACTTCATTGAGAATTTGGAAATCAAATGTCTTATATAAGATAGTTTCTTAAACAATGTATTCGTTTACAAACGATCAAGATAACATAAAAAAACTATAAAGAAGACGCATCCGATGATACGGAACATTTCCCTTCCTCATTTTTAAAACTTACGAGCAAAAAACGGATCGAATTGAGAGTTGGATGATGACGGCTAGAAGCAGTGACCTTCACCATCCGCAAGATGAGAAGAAGCATTGCATCATCAGCAGGTCGCGTGCGCGGCGTGCCAAGCAGCTGGGATCTCCTGAGCTATGTTACGTGCAGCTACTACTTCGTATCATATCCTCCATTCTCTGCGTTTTATGGTAAATAGAAACCTCGTTGTTAGATATATTTAATTACAGTCAAGAAAAACTATTCACATTATAATTAAAGTAAGATTAAGGCGTTAAAAGCGTTAAGCAAATTTAAAAAAAAAATTGTTCATCGGAACAATACTTGCCACTCCTCATTAACTGGAGAGCTGAGAAAAGTCTGATTAGATTCTAATTAATGAACAGAGTTTTGCAAGAAGAAAATGGTTACAAGTCGAAGGAGTTGCAAAAGGAGATTTATGGTGAAATGATATTTGTATGTTTTAAGAGATAAGTGACTCAGATGTTATTTGTATGTTTTAAGAGATAAGTGACTCAGATCAACAACTTTTAATAGCGGATACAAAGCTGATGTGACCAAGAAAGTAAAAATAACAGATTACTCAATACAAAAGATAAAAACACAATACTTATATGAATCCGTACCCAATTAATGAGAAACGTTACAATATCATAATTCAACCGATGCAAGGCAGTGAAAATAACTCAAGATTAAGATTAAAAGCTCATGGAAACCAGAGATGTCTTTAAAAAGGACAAACTACTGATCAATAAACCTAAATCAAGAATGTGGATCATTGAAGATAAATAAACATGGGAACAAAATAACTTACATAAACGCTGTAGTGAATGAATGGAAAAACGATTGTACAGAGCTTTATATGGACGACCAGACTTGATGGTTTACCAATCAATAGTCACCGAAGAAAATGAACCAAGAATTCGTAGAAATGAGTTAGAAACTGCTTTCGCCAAATTTAAAAATAATAAATCGTCAGGGTGGGATACATTCCAAAAACACATAAATAGCAGTACATTTAAGAGAGAAGCTATCAACAGGTCTGTTGTATGCTTTAGAAACTTGGACAATAAAGGCTAGAGAAATATCATGGATTGACATTTTCAAAATGAGGTTCTGGAGATGATTACTGGGTGTTTCAAGGACAGAACGACGAACAAATGTCTGTATTTCGGAAGGGCTTATAAGATGTCTCAGCGAGGCTTTCAGATTTGTTCACTCGTCCAATTCTTCATTCTTTCGGTCACATTTCGTGCAAAGATGGCTTGGAGAGACTCAGTAGCTGGTAATGTGAAGGGTCGCAGGAAGAAAGGAAGAATACATACGCGCTGAAGCGACTACATTAAAAGTGCTACAGGTTTGCTGTTGCTACTGTCTCTTCGGACAGCGGAATGCCGAGAGGACTACAGAATAATGTGCGAAGAATGGGTCACGTTTCTCAGTATTAAGATCACGACGAAAGGGAAGAAGAATAGAAAAATCTTACCCTCTCTAAAAAAGTCTATCTGGTACACGCCTTAACTGGGGTTTCCATAAAATGATTTTGTTTCATTATGAGTATACATACGGTCTAGTTAATAAGAGGCTTGTCTTTTAATTCGGAAGCCACGGGTTCAATACGCTCTGGAATCCAAGTTATTTAAAAAAAAGTTTCATCTGGTTTTTACTCAAGGACTCTTTAACATGTTTCTGGTTGGATGGAATAGATTGCTATATGACATACGAGTACACACGTTAGGTTATGCTGTATACAAAGAAAGTATAATGGAATACAATACTCGATAGATACATCTGAAGTTTCTATTTTTTTATTGTAATAAACGCTTAAATATAAACAAAAAAATCATTAAGGATCTTGTACACGTGTATTTGTGTGAAGACAAGACTAAATTATATTTTGCGTTATTTCTTCAATTTATTTAGAGATAAAAGTTTTGAAGCTTCATAATATGTAAAATATTATTTTTTACTTAAGAGAAATCGACCAAACAAACACCTTGGAATTTTGCTTTGTACGAAATCGATTAACGCGTTGTTTACCTATATACCATGCGTAAAAGTTTTCTTTTTTTCACAAGTACAATGACATGCTGGTTTCTCGCTTATATTTTAAGTACAACTTGTGTTTTTATTTTTTTTTATTTTATGTTGGATACATTACAACATGTCGAGCTTATTGTAGTGTGGCAATTTCTTTCAACAAACAAAATTATATGTTAAAATACCTTTTTTGAAGAAAAACACTTGTAACCCGTTTTTGTACTTACGGGAATCGAACCCGAAACTGTGGAAGATAAGTGTTAATAGTTTCCCTCTAAGACCACCTGGATTCTTCAGACCTTTTTCTATTTGATTATTTTTATATTTTTGAAGATATTGCCTACAGATTATCGCGCTGTTTCCTTGATGGAGCAGACAGAGAGAGCAGAGTGCCAGACCTTCATATCGTGACACACATCTTTCGCCTCTTCTACATCCAAGAAGATTTATTCCTTCTCATACAACTCCTACGTTTTCTCTGACATTTCACATTTCCTTCTTTCAAAACACCATTTGCTATACAGAGAAGTAAAACAATACAAATTTCTTAACTCTATATTTTTCCATTTTTAATCGAGTACTTAATCCAGAAATAGAAAAAAAGAATTTGTAAAAATCATATTACATAATTTATTACTTTGAAATAGTGCGAAATATAATAGAATATAATTCCGCGACAGTTTTAACATGTGCGTTTTGTACAATATTTCTCAACTAATTTGTAAATATGTATTTATACATGTCTCATAAGTATTCATTTTGAGTTCTTGTTAGTGAATTTCTGGTTCATATAGTGTTATTCCTTATTTAAATCTTATCTAGTTTGATCTTATAATGATGATCACATTAATTTCTTGGCGCCACGACAATCGTGATCGACCTACAACAAAGAACTTGTTTTGTACATGTCGTTAGTATAGATTCAAACAGCTACTGGACGATAATATATTTAACTGAACAACACATGCTCTAAATGGATACTCTCTATTACAAATTGATCGTGTTATTTGATAAATTGCACGGCACTCCTTTTAATCTGTAAGTTAATTAACGTCATTATTTCTCCTTTCCCGAATTATCAAATCCAGCCCAGAAGCAAACATACCCAAAGGCTGCCCTAAAATGAGTTGGAGTAAGTATATGGAGCAACTGTGTGAGGAAAAGCTAGGATTGGACTTTGTGGAGGTTGTACTCGTGAGGCTACAGCTCTGACCCGAAAAAAATGGAAAATATGCTGATAAATGTCGATCATCGAGGTATCTCATGGGTGATTTGACGGCCATGTTGCTTGCTTTTTTACCATCGCAAAAAGAGTTTAAACTTTCTGAACTGCTAGAACTCCAGTCCTTAAGCCACTTTATAAGTATATTTACGATTACACTGGGAGTCGTTTGACTTCTCCCGTGACGCGGACCTTAAGATCGTCATCGCTACTATTACTACACTCAGATGTGTCGCCTTCGGAGGAATCGCTTTGGGCAGTGCCTTCTTCGTCACTAAGTGACCTTGCACTCATAAACAATATGAAAATTTCGATTTTCTCGTATAGATGGCGCAGAATGGGAACTTATTTTGTCCCCCATAACAGCATGGGGGGTAGTCGGATCGAACTAAACACTTGATGAAGAAGTGGTGCATTATGAATAGGTTCAGATGTGGATTGGGTGGAACCTAACAGAGTCGTCGCTCTGTTAGTTTTCCAGATTATGGACCAAATCGTAAACATCTGCTCACTGTACGTATGTTCTGGAGGCATGCATGAGCTACACAATCAAACACCGGACATTGTGACCTGGCTGGAGAGGACACACTGCGTGTAAGGGCCACACGCAGAAGTCGAATGTGAATGATTACGTGACTAGTTGGCGTGAATGATGAATGTGACTCGTTTGATAAGGAGGTAAGACAGGAACTAGGGTTCAGATCGTAAACAATCAGCGGTCATTACAAAGGTTTCAAGTATATACTCAAAGAATAAAAAATATTATACAACTGATGATTAAACATTATTACAAAAATGAGAACGATGAATGATTTAAACTAAATTTAAAACATAATGGAAAAATCATATATTCGAGTTAAGTTTCCATTTTATTCCTATCTATAGTAGATTCTTACTAGCTTAAAGCCTCATTTTGCCCTTAATTGATTGAAAGAATATTTGTTATCTCGATGCTAGCAAGAAATTACTGGATGGACTCCAAAATGTTTGTGTAAGGTTTATGTTGAACAAATACAAATATCATGGCACACTCCAATGACTTTAAATAAGAAAATGAAAAAAAATCTCCATGTTCTGTCAACCCTTATTGGAGTATTAAATTATCCAAACTGTCCTCAGCATCTCCGTACTTTTTCTTCTGACCATAGAATATCGTTCCAATGCGGTTATAATAAGAAACTTTGTATTCCAACGCATTTAACACCATTCTACACACACCATATTTTATGGTTCACTCTTCTCGATTCTGGAATTTCTTTGGCTCAATGAAATGAGCTTTATCCTTATATTTTTTAAGAAAATCCTAAAAAAGCACTTGTTATTTCAAGTTATTCCTCGTCTCTAATTCTTATACGATTCCCACCCTTTTCCCTATTTTCCTTGATATTTTGTTCCTTTGATTTATTTTTAATTTTTAAGACAAGCTAATGGATACCCATAATAATTTTGAAACAAAATTCGGTTGATTGTAAGAAATTTATTTAAACCAATAAATCCGTCAGGTGTATCTAATATACATGAAAATTTAAATATAAATAAAAATTATATTGTTCATAGGTAAATTCAAATATTATTAGAAATTAGGCTTGCACGGTAATTATGTATTAACTTGTGGTATTTTAGTGTTTGATACTGGAGGTATTAAATTCATTAAAAAAATGCTTTATTTATTTTAAACGTAACTAGATACATCAAAAATATTTATGATCCGAAATTGTACTCCATGTGGTTGGCACAAAAAACCGCCGAGATGGATTCAGTGTTTTTATTGAGATGATTTATAACTGAATTGAACTCAGCTTTATAATGTTTTAATGTAAGAGATATTAAAATAAATACGTTACTTCTTTAAGACAAAATTATTAAACAATATTTTAATATGAGCTTTGATGTTTGGCAGTGAAACGTGGATTTGAAATGCTGCAGAAATGTGTACACTGTAAACAATATATGATATGACAATATATGACAGAATACGGAATGAAGTGATAAGGGGTGAATGTGAACTTAAGGCTGGTGTGTTAATTAAGATGAAGATAGCTTCGAAAAGCGAATAAAAACATATTATATATTTTTTTTATTTTCATACATTTATTAACATTTTCTAGTTTCCCAAACATTTTCTTTCTCCTGACCTTGGAAGGCATTTAATGTTTCCCCTTTTTCATTTTTTATTACTCTGAACCTAGCATTTCATCGCTGATATTGCAATACATTTCATGTCAAAAAATCGTTTGCGTTTTATGCGTTCAAACTAATTAAAATACGTTTCTGAACGTGCCAGCAAGACGTCCAACGTCAACAACCAATGAAAGTGCTCGATTTGACAGAAGCGCAATACGTCATATTGATAGAGAGCAAAGATTTCATCATGCAATTCGTACTATGTCAAATTTTAAGTTGCAACGGTGTATTGAAGTGGTGAAAATTCAATAATTTTGAAGTAATCGGTAAGTTTTTGTTATTTATTTTAACTTATAGTAATAGTATAATAGTACATTTTTCGTTCAGGAAGAGTCCGTATCATAAAATCGCGTAATGTTTGATGAAACTTTTGATTTTTCTGATTTTTCGGAATCCGAATCAGAATACGTCCCTTTAGAAACTGATGATGACGAGCTGGTTACCCATAACGAAGGTTTCTAAGAAATTTTGGATGAGAAGTCTGGATACATTATACAGATACCGAAACAAAGTGGTGTTCAAAGGAAACGTCGCAGACAGGTCAACATGGAAAAAGATAAAAAATCTCTGAGGCTAGGCTTAAAGGAAAGCAATACGTTGGTTTCCAAAAGGATGAAAATGGAAAATACAAACAAACAGTCCTACGACCTGCAAAAACTTTACTGGCAAGATGTAACGGTCATAATACTTCTCAACACAAGTGCCCACAACGCCTGTTTGAATGTGAAACTTTAACCGAAGCTGACCGTCAGCAGATATTTCAAACATTCTTGGAAATTAAATCATGGGATGCAAGTCTACATACAGAGCCTAGTAACCAAATCTGAACCCAAACATCTTCGCTCTTCTAATTCTGAAAACTCCAATAAACAAACATCTTTTAAGTACTACTTATTAGTACAGTCGTAAAACATTTCTAGAAGGATCCATATGTGCAAAACAATGTTTCTGAGAACTTTCGCCGTTGGACAGAGACAGTTGCGTGATTGGCTTACAATACCATCTTAATCTGAAGCAATACCATCTACGAGCACGAGCTTTTCAGTAACCGAGATTCTCGGGGACAGTGACCAACAAAGTAACATTGACGAGTTTTTGTTGAAGCCTTACCCAAAATCAAAGCACATTACTGCCGATCTTCATCGTCCAAAATCTATTTGGATTCAACGTGGCAGAGCCTAACGGGAGATCTGTTTGAAAAACACGTGCAATTTTGTGCAAGAAACAACAAAAAACAATTCGGTAAAGCGTCGTTTTCCCGAAAATTTAAGAAGTTAAATTTAGCGCTTTTTAACCTCCGAAAAGATCAATGTAATAAATATGTGGCATTTAAGAATGGGAATGTCAGTGCAGAAAAACATGCTGAACATTTAAAGAAAAAGGATAGAGCCAAACAAGAGAAGAATAATGATAAAGACCAAGCTGACTCAAATATTATGGTTTTTACTAAAGATGTTCAAGCTGTAATGCTATGTCCGAGAATTCAAGCTTCTGCAACATACTATAAGACTAAACTCAAAGTACATAATTATACGCATTTCAATATTGATTCAAAATACTACCTTGATCAAAAAGTTTTAAGACTTTATTCATAAAATCGAAAAATCAAGTTTATTCATCAAAATCGATATGGTCCCCTTCAAAGTACTCCCCATCAACTGCAACGCACTTACGCCAGCGCTTGATCCAATCTTCGAAACACCGCTGGTACTCAATTTTCGGTATGTCCATCAGAGCCGTCTTCGGGTGCTGTAACGCGTTCCGCGAAGCGGTTTTTTAAGTCGGTTGAACAGGAAAAAGTCGCAGGGAGCCAGATCAGGTGAATTCGAAGGCTGCTGGATAGTATTTGTGTTGTTTTTGGTCAAAAACTCATGGAAATCATGTCTTTCGCGATTTCAACGCGGTCCTTTTTTTGCATGAAATTGAGATCTTTCGGCACCAGTTTTGCAGCGACACATCTGAGGCCCAAATCATTAACCAAAATGTCTTAAGCGGATCCATAAGCGATGTTCAAGTCCTCTGCCAGCTCTCTGATGGTCAATTTGCGGTTTCCAGCCAACATTTCTTTGATTTTATCGATGTTTTCATCATTTTTCGACTGCCACTGCGTTCGTCATCCTCGACCGACTCACGACCACTTCTGAAGCGTTTGTGCCACCGAAAAACCCTTCTCTAACATTTCCAAGGTCTGCTGACCGTTAAATCCGTTTTTCACACAAAATTTAATGCAAACTCGTTGATGCACAGTTGATGCCATTTTCAAACTTGTAAAAAATCGAAAACACGCACAATGGTAGATGTACTCAGTACAGCGTAACTTTTTACAAATGTCAAGCTATGACGCTGAAATTTGAAGTGAAGTGTCAATGATAGATGTGGTAACCTAACAAAAAAAAAGAATTCCAATGGGGTGACTGACAGCGCCACACGGTGGCCGGTCCTAAAACTTTTTGATCAAGGTAGTAAATGGTTTGTTATGTATGGCATGAAGGTAACGGTGTCTTGTAAAGCCACGTATTTACTTCTATTTTGCTGCAACATCTAAGGGCAGAACATCAGAAGACGAATGCTCAAAAAATTATTATATGGAGTGATGGATGTTTCTACTGTTATAGTTATATAACAGTAGAAATTGAGCTAAAATATCTCGAAGCTGGGCACACGCAGATGGAGGTAGATTCCATACACAGTACAATTGAGAGGAAACTGACTCGCTTTCGTGAAATTTATATACCTGCTGACTATATTAATGTGATAAAAAGCGTCAGAAAATAACCAGAACCCTATAAAGTAGTGTTTTTGAACTATGATGACTTTCAGACATTTGAAGGAGAAGGAGTACACGAGTATCAGGTCTGGCAATAAAAAAGGAGATCCTGTGGTCACTGACATTTGCGCTCTGCTATATTTGCCTGAGGGAAAAATCAAATACAAAACTGATTTTGATCAAGATTAAGAGTATATGCCAAGACGCGCAGTAGCAACTAACCATCTCGAGTGCAGTCGTTTCTATAAAACACATCTACCCATTGAAGTTTCTAAATTTTAGCACTTGTAAGAAATAAAGCCACTGATACCAAGAGATAACCACTCATTTTACGACAATCTTGAACATGATCGTCACTTTTAAAGTTTAAGTGTAATAGTGAGTGTTTTAACAAATTGATAAATAATATAATACAAAACAACACTCTGTGTTACTCATTTTCTAAAGAAACAATACATTCCATGTCGTGCAAATTTACCAAAATGTTGGAGAATCAAAGATGCAATTTGTTTTATACCAAGCTAATCATCACTACAAAAGTCTAATTAGCTTAAAAGTGTTTGAAACTTAAGTAAAACCATGACAAATAAATATAAAACAGCAATAATCACAAAAAATATATATATAAAAGAAAAAAAAAAAGATTTTTTGTTCCCCCTGCAAAGTTGACAAATGTTGACATAAAACGTATTGCAATATTAGCGACGATATATAATTAATTTTTAGCATGTTTCTGGTTGGTGTGTAAATATTGATATGTGGCAATAAACCTGCTGGATTGTGCTTTGTATAGTAAAAGTGTCATAAATCAATAACCTGGCAGGTTTATTGGCTAACCAACTAACCAGAAAAATGTTAAAGATGCCTTAAGTGAAAAACAGATTGGAGTTTTTTTTTAAATTGGGTTCTAATGCGTATGTATTACTAACTAGACCACGGAGGTCACATGCGGTAAATCAATAAAAAAGTAACCTTAGAAAGTCTAAAAACTACGTCAGATAAAAAAATATTCACAATTAAAATTATGTATGATTTCATCGTAATATTCACATAAGTGATTGTCATTGCGTGTCGATTGTTTTGATTCGTACATTTTACGAGTATGCAAATTTAAGGTTCTCAAGGAATTTAAAAATTTCACGCAACATTTGATTTTCTTCATGAATTTACTGTGATTAAAATTTTTACAATGCCTCGTGCATTGAATGCATTGTAGATTGAAGCTAGATAAATACATGACCAAATGTGTATTGTATCATTGTACGAGTATGTGCATACACAGATAATTTTTACAAATAATAACTGCTTTAGTCTCAGAAACAATATTGAGAAATAAAATGTTTCGACAGAAAAAACATTTTCAATAAATAAAAGTGGAATAACATATATATCAATGGAATAAGTTGAAAAGGAGCTCATTAAAATAAAAAGTATGTATTATATTGTAACATATATGATATACTAAAGTATTAAATAATTATGTTTAAAACAGTCGTCGAAAGCAAAGAGTTATTTCTATATTTAAAGATGATTTAGTCTTTCGTAAGTCTTTTAAACTGGAAGCTCGATCCCAGTTGGAAGGCATTTAAAAAAAGTGTTCCATTCTCGATTTCACTTAAGCGTCGATAGCATATTTCTGGTGAAGAAATTTCCTTTTGACAACATTTTAGCTAGGTTGTATATACCTATATACAACAAAAGTGTATTAGTATATTTTGTATGTAAGAAGAGTGAACTAACGAATTTAATGGAGATTGAGATAAAATAGTATGTGCGAGTTATTAAATATTGATGTGGTATCCTTTCCATTTACACTTATGTTATAGTTCGGAAATTCTAGGATGAGTCCTGTGACAGCTCACAAATTTGCCCCAATACAACCTTATGTAACGTATTTACCTAAATAACTTGCTATTTATTAGAATTGAGGCTTATATTAAAGTTGATAAAATAATTAAAATTACTGAACATCGTTACAAGGTTGTATTGGGGCAAATTTGTGAGCTGTCATAGGAATCATCCTAGAATTTCCGAACTATAGTAATGGTTCGGAAATGTGTAGGGATTTTTTGGATCATTCCGATTCGATTATGAGCTGTTTTGATGTGTATAAATAATTTAAAATTTTACATACGTATGTATTTATTTATGTTTAAACGGTATTGCATTATATTACAATTTAGTCGAACAAAATATAACTTGGCGGGTTTAAGGCAATATGGCAATCTTTTCCAATTAACTAGAAAGCTGTTAAACATGCCTAAAGTGAAAACCAGAGAGGAACTATTTTTTTAAATCTGAGTAACAACGGGAATCGAACCCGCAACTTCCGGGTCGGAAGACAGGTCTTATCAACTAGACCACGAAGTCCGTCATTTAAAACTGTTTTCAAAGGTTTCGGCTTTATATTTGTGGAACTCAATGTTAAAATATTTGATCATAAACGACTTTGTTATTCCACTAATTATATTAACTCCTCCACACGTGTTGAAGTGTCGCGGGGATGTATGAATTTATTTGAAAAAAAAAAAAATTGATTATTAAATATTCTGGTCATATGGCCTTTAATTGAAATAAAATAAAACGTTTCAGGATATCACTTATAGATTTCGTTTTTTTTTTCAAAAGCATTAGTAATATAAGTAAATTAACTATTCAATTAATGAAGATTTTAATGAAAAAAGTTCACCTATTAAGAAAATTATTTTAGTTGCATTGTAATATGTCCCGTAATTCTAATTGTTATTCACTCAGTATCGATCTCCTTTCCTAAAATAAATCTCAACCCGGACGGAATGCATAAGGCAGCTGCTAAAACCGCAAAGGCAATTCTGCAATCCAGACGCGTAGATATCTTAGATCACTTCTAATTGAGTCCATCTGTAGCAATTTATTACTAGCGGATAAGGACTTTACATGAGAAAACCGAAAACCAATCGGTGGAGTTATCAGACCAAGCCGCTAGATGAAGAGGCCTCTAGCTACACCTAAGAAAATCGTTTTATTGCTGGAATCAAGTTAAAAGATTTGCAATAAAAAATATATTATTCAAACCATTATGACTGGACGACCTCAATAGCCTAGTTGGTAAGATACCTGTCTTCCAGCCATAGATTTGATTCCTGCTTGCAGTCTTATTTTCTCAAATAAAATAAATATAGGTTTATTGATAATCTGTGCATACGAGTATATACATACATATATCCAGAGATTGCATATATTCTGAGATAGTTGTGAAGAAAACACATTTAAGAGAGAACCTATCAAAAGGTCAGGGCTTATCTCATAACGTCTCCCCAGTCGAGATACACTCCCGCAAAAGAGAACGAGCCCGGTCGCGAGGACATTAGATATTTTTCAGCACACATCCTTGTACATGTAAATTAAAAACAAAAAATACATAAAATACTTACTCCTCTTAAACGTATTTCTGGTTGGTTGAAATATATTTTCATATAGTCCCTTCAAATATACCCGAATTGGTGATTTGGACATTCTCGTATTGAAGAACGTGACAGAGCGAAAATATTATCTTCGGATCCAGTAATAGTGCCATCAAATTTAGAAGCACTTTATTAGGCACATAACTCGTGGTTGACAATTGCACGTGTTGGTACCTGAAAAAAACACTATCGTACCTGAAGAGACTCTAAAGCCGCACCTAACATATTGCACCTGACAACACTCGCACATATTATTATTTCTGATAAATCACAATCTATCATTGCATAACTTATTTCTTTTGCTTTCTCACGAATAATGGGGGTGTTTTGTAGTTGACCTAGACATTGGAGACCTACTTGTGCAGCATACTAAATGGATGGATGTATCAGTGTGTAATGAATAAACTAAGAAGTAATGCATACCAAACTAACTCAATAAGAAGAAAATAATACCAATGTCTAGTAACGATAGAATTAATTTTATAGATTAGCAGAACCTAACGTACGAGTAAACAGACGTATTATACTGTTGTAATAACTTGTAATTATATATAATGATCAGTGTAACAGGGTTAAATTAATTCATTGCAACGCAGCAATTAATTTGTATTGAAAAATATTTTAAAACGTTTAATATCCATTATGTATTTCGGTTTTCCTCAGTAAAAATAACGTTTTTAATTGTTTCATCTCCTGCATACTTTATTTTTTTTTATTTACGCCTAGTTTTCTTAGACCCGACATTAGGATATGCAATAATAGAATGATTATATATCCTTAGATTATAATCTAAGAAAATAGACTAATTAATAATTTTGACTAGTCCCACGTTTCACAACGGAGTTTGAATTATATTTATATTATACAATTCTTACCATACATGGTTATCGATTGATTTATTAGAATTATAAGCAGGACAACTTCTGTTTTCCTTTCTCTCCGTTAAAGTCCCAAAGCAATATTATTTGTTGCATTTTATTTTGTTTGTTGGGTTTTATTATGGAGCTATATTTAATATTACACTCAGGGTTTCGAATTCACATTGTAAATTTATAGATTCGCAATAAACTAAAACAGAACCCCCCTTTTTTATAAACATAACAAATATGACAAAAGTTAGAAATATTTTAACATCACTTAAAACAGAACAGAAAAAATCATTCCTTTCCGAAAAAAATAACTCCGCTTAGGTTTCAAACTGGTGAACTTTTACACACAAGTTGATAGCTTTAATCATGATGCCAATCACTTCTAAAGAGCTTATCATCATATATATAATTTTCAATTTTCTATCATCGATAATATACAGGCCTAGGACAATTTTTTTTTTAAAGAATGGGGGCCATGACATGTCCCTATGGAGCCCCAGTATTAGTGAAAAAAGGATATGTGAGAGAGCAAAGAGGTCCAAGAAAGTAATGTTCTGTACATAACAAAAGTGTAACAATAAAAAAATTAAAAGTCTAATTAATGCTAGCCCCTCCAAATTAACACCTCAGGTAAGAGGGTGTGTTTCCAAGGTCAACTTCAACTAGGTGGTTACACTTTGAGATCTAGCATTTATCACACATATCATTGCAAAAATGATCCAACCTGAGATATTTAATGAAACGTAACGTACTCTATGAAGTTATATACTCGTATATAACAAAATTTACTATAGACGAAATACAATCATGTTATACTCGATTGCTGGTTTGATATTCTTGCAGATAAGAATTTGGGTATATTTATTGGAAATCACAAATAATTTATAAAAAATGTGGATTAGGTCAACCTGAGATATTTAATGAAACGTAACGTACTCTATGAAGTTATATACTCGTATATAACAAAATTTACTATAGACGAAATACAATCATGTTATACTCGATTGCTGGTTTGATATTCTTGCAGATAAGAATTTGGGTATATTTATTGGAAATCACAAATAATTTATAAAAAATGTGGATTAGGTCCTTTTTGCAAATATACGTTTATCAAACGCATTAAAACTACCAAACAATTAAAGACTACAAAACCTTTTTATAAATAATCAAATGTTATACAAATATCACGTATATGAAATAATGCCTTCCTTCTTTCATAATTTTATTTGGAAAATAAAATAAAATGTTATCATAAGAATGCACTTTAGATTGGTTTAAAGGCTTTTATCGAGGCACTCCGGAAGCAAATAACGCGAAAAACGAAATTGCCAGGATTAAGTAATCAACGTGATGCATTTTACGCGAATATGGTTTCTCGATAAATAAAATTGATAAGCGAGAGAACATTAAAAATTGTTATTGAATTTGAAATTGTGTAAAATTGAAAATCTAGCGCTTTGGTGACGTAACACGGTAACACTTTCGTTGTATACAGTACAACCTGGTGGCTGGTTTATTGGCATGTGGCAATCTCTTCCAGCCAACCAGAAATATATTATATTTAAGAGGCTTTATAAAAATTAAACTAGTCCCTCTATTTAAAAACATGTGGGTACCAACGGGAATCGAACCCATAGCCCCGAGATCATTTTTTTTAATTTAAAAAGTATGTTTGTCACCTAGTGTACTATTCATAGATCAGATTTTAAGAATTTTATCTTAAATATGTTTTAGAAAAAAAAATAGTTAAATTGTTCATATGAATATTTTTTGCTGCTCTTTCGAAATGTGAAAATCCAAAGTTTTCGATAACCGATTCCTAGGAATTTTATAAAAATCTCTATATACTGCAATTTATTGATGCTATTATGTTTGTTTTGGGGTTAACTATTGGATTAGTGCATTCCATGGACCGCAAGGTGCACATACATTAAGAATTGGAGAATACCGTAAGATTTTTAGAGATAACCGAAAGAAAGCGATCATGACATACTTTGGGCATATTGCCAGAAAGAACAACAAATGTCTGGTGATCACGGGGATGGTTGAGGAAGAGTATGGTCTACAATAGGGGTTTCCAAACTTTTAAGCCTAAGGGCTACACTGACTCCTCCACTAAGTCCCAAGGGCCAAGACCTGGCTAGCTCATCAAACCAACATACTGTAGTTTTGAATTTCGCGCAAATTTTCGTATTGGGACTAGCCGGCGAGTGAGATATCTATTTTGTACGATTTACTTCCATTGAAAATTTTACAATGTAATCAAAATAATCTATGACGGGCCGGATTGGTGGTGCTCGCATGCCGGTGTTGGCCCGCAGGCCGTAGTTTGGAGACCTCTGGTCTACAATATGGACGGACCAAATAAAGGAGTTGACATGCATTTTAAACGTTGCAGCCAACATGTCCCAGGACCAGGAAGGATGGAGACAGATGTTGCCCCAAGTTCCAGACATAGTAGATAACAATGATACACACGATGAAGAAGAATATTGTAGTTATTCAATATCCAAATACATTTTTAAATAAATTATCTTACACTTGTTTCATTTTGTCAACATTTCTTTACTAGCGTTTTGTTTTTTCTTAAGTTCGTCTATCTTTCTACGACCTATAATATACTATACGTATAATTGTAATTGCAAATTCGTCTTCGTCTCCTTCATAGAATCTATTTAATATAAAATTAGATTTTAACAAACGATTTATTTACTAATTTGAACTGAAAATACCCAGAAGGAATAATGTACCAAGAGTGCAACGCGATAGCTGACTCGAATGTGGACATATTTAGTCCAACATTATCAGAGTTTAGGAAGATGGTGGCTGAATTTATTGAGGAATGAGTGTTTTTTTTTCATTTATAAATATTATATAAATAATAATATTTTCACTTAACTGTTGTCATGATAAAACTGTGCATGAGATGAACACTGATAATAGGGATTTTAATCCTTGGCATTATTTATAAATGAAATGTTTTGTGGGAAAAATTTGTTTAATTTACTGTAAGAGTTCTTTATAAACAAAAATACGAGTACACAAATTATTTGATTTAATTCAATCGAATCCACAACTTGTAGTAAATGCTAAATTTACCTATGATTCGCTCCATACAGTCTAAAAACTACCGCTGAAAACGTGTGTGCATATAAACGCATTGCACGGATGCAGGTATTTATCTATCAAGTTTTTATACCTTCCGAGGAAATCATAGAAGTAAATTCACACATGGGGAAGCATCTGACACATGGTCAGTGCATATTGTAGCTTACAATATCCGTTTTGAATATTGACAGATATCTTGCAGATAACCGATACCAGTTTCTTATCAGGTAAAGTCTTCTAGGCGCCAGGAAATGAGTACAAACCACGAGATACGAGATAAAATTTATGAAATAGATTTTTAGTTAATATGAAAACTATTCGTAGTATATCTAGATTCACTTCTTAGTTTGACGCTATGAAAGGATGACATCTTTAGCGTTGAGTTTTCAAGACCTATGTGGACATTTTTATGTCATGCTTCTGCAAGCTTCTTATGAGCTTACTCCTGTAATAGTCAAAATAAGATCGTGCAATCCTATTAACGGTCGTTTCGTAAAGGTTTCCTTTGTGTGGTTGATCAAAACAAAACCAATAAATACCCTTATCCTTATTTGAAGCCTTGTCTTTTTATTTACCTAAACTCAGGGGTCAGCAGGCCGCGGCTCGCGAGCCTCTGACCAGCCACTTGGATGAGCTCGAAAGAGAGAATTCCAATTTGATCAGCATAAGTGGACAGTTGCGAAACAAACGCTTAAAATAGAAACAATTATATTTGATACATGGAATAGTTTGCTTGAAACATATGAGAATAAAAGAAATAGCATTTGCCATTCTCAAAATCTTTGGCTCTACCTATTTATGCGAACAAACATTCTCTTCCATGAATCAAACAAAAAATAAGTTAAGAAGTACATTAACCGACGATAATTTACAATCATGCCTAAAATTGAAAACAAGTAGTTACTTGTCAGACATAGCAAAGCGATGCAAGGTCACCGTTCTAACCAGTAGACTTTACAAAGCCCAAAAAGTGTTTTTGAAAAAGTGACTTTACAAAGCCCAAAAAGCGAGATAAAATCTCTTTTTTCGTCATTAATATTTGTATAGCTACAGTGAAAATTTATGTTACGACTCTACGAAAATTTTGAGATTCTGTTTACTTAATATTTGGCTCTTCTCACTAGAAATTTTGCCGACCCCTGCCTTAACTGCATACCTTATTCACTAGTTTGCCTCTCGATTCTAAAAAGTCATCACATATTTCTATTTTGCTTTATTTTTGTAGTTATCTTAAACTTATCTATGGCTTTTTACTTATCATCTTGACAACTCTTACGTTATCAAGTTCTTAGAATTTAAACTTTATAAAACGAAGAAAGATATTTTACCACAGTATCAGAACAATGGTGTTTTTAAAGACCTGCGTTTATATGAGAAAATGAAGTATATTCGATAAAACATAATTCGATATTATTGTACTTGGGGTAATTCTGCAAAAATAAACTGCACTTAAAAACACTCATAACTCATCATCATATGTTTTTAATAAAATTAAATGTTGAATCATAGTGAAATTGATGTTTTGAAAGATATTAAAGTACTAAGGGGAAGGACTATCATAAGATTAATATAATATTCTTTTGTAAGTAGAGTTTTGATTGTTTAACGACACTGGTTGCCTCATTCAAATTATTCCAAATGACATAAATGCAAAAGTTGAAGTAACTTAAAAAAAAACTCTTCGGTGTAAGGTGAATGTAATCAATCACTCATTAAAACAGACTCAAACCATAGGAAGAAAAAAACACATATTTTTTTGCAGATTTGCCCACAATTCCCGTTCTCGTGTCGTGCAAACGAATCAATTAGCAATTCTTAAGATCTGCATCAAGGTCCTTCGTCTAGTGAGCTTTTTCCCGCCTCCAGCAAACGGACAAGTTGAACGATAACACGTTGAACAATCAGTTTCTTAAGAAGGCTTCTCAAGAGCGGTCGTCACAGTGTGTTCATTCACCAGTACTGTGCAAATTATCGGGAAACCCGCTAATATTTGAAAAAAATATTTTTTATTGCACCTTCTTCGCACGATGGCGTTTAAGTTATTTGCAAGTTTAGCACTATTTGTATGTGCTCTCAAAATTACTGATATGGTGGACGCGAAAGCGTTTTCTGAAATTCCAGGTTTCGGTAGGGAATTTGATTATCAGAAATCTTCCTCCTATTCCAGATTTCCAGAGTATTTATATGAAATTTATTCGGAACCTTTGTTATACGTAAGTTTTAATATTTTAAATTTATTTCAAATTTTAATTAAAAACATGTATTATCTGAGGCGAATTAAAAGAGACATTGTAATGAGGTTAATGTAATATACAACTGCGCTATATCAAAAGTAGCAAAAATAACAATACATAGTAGTGTATCGGTGCCCACCTTGACGTATGAAAAGTAAAACTTAGACTTAACAGATGAAAGATTAATGCTATGGAGAAGCGTGCACCAAGCAAAATTTATGGAGATTCAATGTATGAAAGAAGGCGGAATAAAGATATTTGAAATCAATGCATGGATAAAAATGATGTTTTAAATAAGACGAAGAAAGGGACTTAAAGATGGTTTGGACATGTGGAGAGTGTGAATAACGAAATAATTACTAAGCTTGTATACAAGTTATAAGTGCAATAAGCGTGTGGAAGCGATAATCGAAGAAAACGTGGCTAATTCAGGTGGACAAGTTTTTCAAAGGTCAAGTGTGACTAATATAAGATTGTGCATGACATGTTGTATGAATTTGGAGGATGGGAAAGTTGTGAGCATGGATAGAAATGTTTGAAAATCTATTATGTCTGCCTAGCACGCAGGGGACACTACGTGATGGTATGTACTCGTATGCACGGATTATCTCGCATTGCAAAATGAACAATACTTTATTTTAATTTGTAAGAGACATACATTTTCCTGATTTTC